>JAFJYH010000423.1:0-33338 GCA_017365405.1 Cadophora malorum | reverse complement strand
GGGCTGGGCTGGGCTGGCCCAGTTGCAGAGCAGACGATTCTCACGATGTTGACGTCCATGTCCATGTCCATGTCCTTGTCCTTGCCGAACGGCTAAGAGTGCGTACAGTAGGTAAGTGATGAATGACTGGCGAGCGAGCGAGCGAGTCGTGTTATCCCGAGTGGACGCCGAGCACGGTAAGGACATTGTTCCAGCGAAGGCATCTCAACATCGGCCAGACTACATCAGAACCTAGACTGGGACTAAGAGTTAGTCCTCCGTACGGTCCCCGTCCCCCACTTCGATTTCCACTTCCAAAGCTCCATGTAGCTCAGAACCTCCGAGCCATATAAGATACCTAGAGAGATGCACACAAGGAACAGGATAGTCGTTGACCTACCAGTGGTAGTCCGGGACTCAACTTGACCCAGTCCAAGCCCACTCTAGAAACCTTATCATGCTTCAGTCCTCAATCTAGCCGCTGCCATGTCATAGCAGTGGCCCACTTGCTGCCGATGCTTGCCCTGCTACTATCCGTCCTATTTTCTCTTTATATTAAGGTGCGCTCATGACAAAACGTCCCACGTATTCACCCCGAATGTGTCAAGAGACGAAAGGAACACACAAAAAGCTCCGTCATTGCCCTTGAGAATTCAGTTCATCCGTGTATCCATGATCACCTTTGTCTGCGAAGGCTATCTACTTTACCTGATCCTCCTCTTCGATTAAGTCTTTGCGAAATCATTGTTACTAAGACCTCCTCCTTAAGCACTTGTCTCTTATTACTTGCCTTAGCTCGAAAGCATACATCCACCATGGCTCCTTCCGCTGTTACGGAAATTGCTCATCATGAGACTTCACCTGCGACTTCTCTGAAAGGCAGTCGACTACCCAGAGATCACTCCACAATGTCGAACGTGTCTAGCTCTCCAGACGCTCGAAAGAAAACTGAATTTCTACTTGATAGAAACCTACACAAGTCCTTTCCTGTTGTCATGAGCGCCAAAGGCAACTACCTTCACCTTACTGACGGGCGGGCCATCTTCGATGCCACTTCTGGAGCCGCAGTATCCTGCTTAGGACATGGCAACCAAAGAGTCATTGATGCTATCACAGCTCAGTTGACAACCGGTGCCCCTTACCTCGCGTCAACCTTCTGGGGCTCAGAAGTTGTGGAGAAGCTCTGCAAGGAGTTGATCGATGGAACCGAAGGAAAGCTGGCCCGAGTCTACTTGACTGGTTCAGGTAAGTTCCATGATACCGTGACTACTTGTAATGTACTGATACGCTACTAGGATCCGAGGCAATGGAAGCAACTATCAAACTTGCTCGCCAGTACTTCTATGAGAATGACAAGCAAACTTCTCGTGTGAACTTTATTGCCCGCGAACACTCTTACCATGGCAATACTATTGGTGCTCTGGGCATATCTGGCCATGTTGCCAGGAGAGCGCCGTACACACCCTTCCTAATGGGCAATGTGCATCATGTGTCTCCTTGCAATGCGTACCGGCAACGCCAAGAAGGAGAATCTGACGCTGAGTTTGTGGCTAGAAAGGCGGCTGAGTTAGAGACGAAGTTCCACGAGCTAGGCCCGGAGACAGTTATCGGTTTCATCGCAGAGCCAGTGGTGGGGGCCGCCTTAGGCTGCGTTCCATCTGTCCCAGGCTACTTGAAGGCCATGAGAGACGTCTGCCATAAGCATGGAGCACTCTTCATTCTCGATGAGGTCATGAGTGGTATGGGCCGTTGCGGTACCTTGCATGCTTGGCAGGATGAGGATGTTGTTCCTGACCTCCAAACGATCGGTAAAGGGTTGGGTGCCGGTTACCAACCCATCGCAGCAGTCTTGATATCCCAAAAAGTTGTCAATGCATTGCTGAATGGCGGAGGCCAATTTATCCACGGGCAGACATACCAAGGAATGCCCATTCAGGCGGCCGCGGCTTTGGAGGTCCAAAGAATCAAACGCGAGGAGAACCTGATAGAGAATGTTCGAATTCAAGGTGCCTACCTCGAGAAACGTCTCAAGGCCCTCTTGGGAGCCCATCCGAACGTTGGCGATATCCGAGGCCGAGGTCTCTTCTGGGGTATCGAATTTGTCCAGGACAAAGCGACTAAAGAGCCATTTCCCTTGAACAAGGGAATTGCTCAGAAGGTTCATGATACTGCGATCTCGACTCCTTTCAATATGACTATGTATCCGGGCACGGGCACTTTCGATGGTATCTCGGGCGATCATGTCATTTTGGCGCCACCTTACAACATCACACAGGCTGATGCCGAGTACATTTCCCAGGTCACATCAGATGTCGTGCACCGCGTCTTCCAATAGATCAGCAATTTCGTGCTCTTTTGACGCGTCGTTTGGGGGTCTTCCTTTCTTATTCTCTCTCAAATCTTCTTTTCCACGGTGGAATCATTTGCATTTGCACTCCATTTGATGATTGACGGTATCCTTGAGCTTCTTTAAAGACGGAGAATGAATCGCATAGATTAGATATCGCGTGCAATCCTTGATTGAAATATCATTACCACCTTATGTGAACACTTAAATAATCTTGATCTGCTTCAGCTTAGCTAAGTTCCATCTTTCGCCCACGGTTGCTGGGTGTCCTGCATGCAGTGACATTAGCCATGTGGTGTTTTGTTTACTTCTCGCGGGCTAACAGTCGGAACGCAGATTCACCACACTCCTTCCTCACTAAAACACGCGTCCAATTCCTACTACATATATACACAGAACAGATCGTGTTTTGATCATCTACTAGCAACCATGCCCGTCGTCGACCTTTTTCTCAATCCCCTCGACGGCATCAATCCCAACTTCATCGATCCAGAAGACAGAAAGGCCCGGGAAGAGCAAGCTGAGAACGTTGGCAAACATAGCGATTCTAACGTCGAATTTGAGCTTGCTACGCCACCGGACAGCCCAAGTGCTAACTTGAAACCTTGAATAATTGCGTATGTATATTTCTCCATTGATCCTCTCAGCTCTCGATGTCAGTTGAAGAGATACTGAATACTTCGCCTCCCAGATCACGTCATGCGCCAGTCACAAAGTACTCCGCCTGGGGAGAGCTAGGAGGGTTCACAAATGCTATACTCGCCGAGGTTGGTCCACAGACATATCCAGCCCTCTTTCGGCCTATCATAATATTGCACGATCTCATTTGTTTATCGGAAAGCGGCTGCTAAGTCTTCTTAGCTAGAAGACAACTTCAGAGATAGTAATCAAAGCCATGCTGAGCGACATGCCAAAAGCCAGGCTCAAGGCCCACTTCGGGGATCCAAGTGCCTCAGATAAGAACCCTCTCAAGACTGTCATATACTCGAAGTCCCGCGAACTACTCGAGCAGGAGGAGGGAATGCGTGTAATTGCTGCCGCCGCTCGCCCAAAGGAGTATCAGGCCAGACTCACCCCTGCCGGCAGTAAGTGAACACATATTCCTTGTTGCTAGACGTATGCGAATTGGGATAACACTTCTTCACTGAAGACCTTTATCACTATACGGTGAGCGCATAATACGGATGTACTACAACCAGTTGCCGTGTTTAATGCTCATCTGTGATCAGAAAAACGAGCAATTTGTAGTATCTTTCATCCACAATTGGCTTTTTCAATGCATTCAGAGACCTTCGCTGACCATCTAGCCCGAAGCGTACTCGTAGCTCATATCACCCGACTCGCAAACACACATGGAAGTTCCCAGAAACCAAAAACAAAGGAAAGCTCAGAGCCCGCAAGCAAAAGATGGTTGGAGCTAAAGCTTCCAATGCCCTCAAAGCACCATCTGGGGACCAAGACAAGACTTCGTCTATAGGCAGCCTTGCAAGCAAGATGATCGTTTCGGACGATGATGATAGCCTCGATTCTCTATTTGAAGAGGCTTCCAATATCGAGGAATACGAAAGTGATGCACGCGAGCTAGACCACGAGAGAAATGTTGCTCGCCGAGAGATGGTCGACCTTGAATCCGAAGGCGAAGGTGGAATATTTCTTGCTGAAGCTGACGGCCGTCACAGTTCAGTCACTGGCCAATCTGATGATGGACAGTCTGCTGGTGCTAGCAAGATGTACAATGAGCCTATGCCTCTAGCTGCTGGTACCACCACCATGACAACAAGCCGCCAGGTTTCCAACAAAGTCAAATACTGGTTGAACGATATGACTGAAGCAGCTGCCCGAAGCAACGATATCGTTCTGATGAGAGCCCTTGCAAGTCTCAAGGGAGGCGTGACCATCGGCAACCTTGATCCAGTGGAGGAATTGCGTGTCCGCGAGATGGTTGAGTGGTATGAAAGTGCTTACAATCATTGAGCGCCTACGTACACCAACGGTAGTCTGTAGCCGAACTTGTGAAATTGGTAATGGAGCATGGCATCCTGATGTTATAATCCTAGACATCGCTAGGTGTCGTGTCTTTGTGTTATGGGACAGGTTATGATGATTGGGTTTTAGTAGTCTGTTGGGGCGAATATACTTGTCATGATATAATATCAGCATGGTGTGACGAAGATTCCCGGTGTATCAGAGCCTGAAATCAGCTCAAATCACCAATCTCTATCAGTAATGGCTTCTGATCCCAGAAACAACACTGCTCATCTTCGTTATCGTATGATATGCCCATTACATAGCACGACACTAACTTACAAGTATATCAAGTCGCCAAAACTTGACTTCCTAGGCAAACTCGTCGCGCGGGTTGCACGCACCCCCAAGTAGAGCATTCTTCTTACACTAATATCATCAGCTCCATCAATGCAAAACATATTCGGACCATGTATCAAGCACTTGTCAGCGCTTTTGCTGCCTCTTCAAAGTTGGGCAGCTTATCCGCGGCATCGGCAATAGCAACCCATTTGATTGTGCCATCCTCACTCACAGAGAAGCTACCGCTTGTCTGCCATCTCGTGCCACCCTCGGTAGGCTTGTTCCAGATCCCCTCTTTCTTCCCCAGCGTATACACTGCATATAAAGACCACGGATTCAGCACATGCCATGTACTGGAGACTCCCAAACCCCACTTCCCGTACAGCTCCCGTTTGTCATCGACGATGATACGCACATTTCCCTTGCCACCTATGGAATCGAGCCAATCCTTTGTCGCGGGGTCGGATGAGTGAGACACTGCTACGAAATTCTTGGAGGGATCTTTCGAGGAGATGTCGCGGAGGTTGCGGAATGTCTTTTCGGCAACTGATATGGAATTAGCTGGGTGCTTGCCGCAAGGAGATCTCGGGAATCGTGAGATTACAAGGGCAGCCACAGTGTCGAAGGAATGTAACAATAGTTGGCTTTCTGTCCGAACTTGACAGCGAGAGCTTTGATGACGAAGGTGCTTTGCTCCAAATCTCAGGCACTGGAGATGTGACTGACAGACTTGGGAAATGCCCAGCTGCTTAGCTCTTGTTGGAATGTCATATCGAAAGCTATACGGACGAACCAAGTAGTTAAACTTATTTCGGGTAATGAGATGAGGCGCAGACAAAAGGGAAATGTTGAGACAACGAGGAGAATCCAGAGGATTGTAAATGATGACGAATGAATCAATGCGGGGTTCGGTTTAGAGGAGCTACTGAGAGATTCCATCTCGAAATGTACTGATAGAGACTGGTGGCATGAGAACTACCTGCTACCATCTGGGGAAATGCTCAGCAATTTCAGAATTGACTTCAATACCTTCTTTAAGTTAGTTGTTGATGCTGGTTGCATGCTTACCGTGTCTCGCGAAGAGATGTACAACTTGGAAATCGATGTGATGCTCACGTGACCTCCGCAACCTCATCTTGTGCAAAGGCCCGGTCAGAGCCTTGGAGTGAGCCGCAGCCTTCCACCTGGTTATTGGACTTCTATAATTGCTCCGTGACGCTCCGTGAAGAGTGGTTTGGACGAGCTTGCCGGACTGATAGCGACCTGCCCTTCATGAAGTGGACATAGGGATCTCCGCCAAACCCGACTCCAAGTGCACTTGACCTGTTGACATTGATATCAATTCTAAGCTCATGCTCTAGTCGTCGAAAGCATGCACGAAATCATAACCCTTCAACTCGGGCAGAGGAGTAATTATCTTGCCACGCATTTCTGGAACACTCAGGCGAGGAACATTCTTGCAAGTTCATACCAAGTCTAACACATTCCAGGAATCATACTTCACCTACTCCAAGGATGAGGAGTCCTTAGTCGACCACGACATCCATTTCCGGCCAGGCATAGGAGCTGATGGTGGTGAGACTTTCACTCCAAGGACGCTTATATATGACCTCAAGGGGGGTTTCGGCTCCTTGCGAAAGATCAACGCCCTGTACGAGATAGAGGAACCAGCAGCTCCGCAAGGACTATGGTAGGACTACTTCAAAGCTGAATTTTCAGACTCTGACATTGATCAGGACTGGCCCAACGATCATCCAGCGACAGGCTGCCATCGAACAGAGCGCTTACCAGCACAGTCTTGATCAAGGCGTGGACCCACCACCACTGAGCACCGAATCTGTGAGATACTGGTCCGATTTTAACCGCGTGTACTTTCATCCTAAGTCAATCATCCAACTCGATGAATATGAATTAGGTTCAGCGCTTATGCCCTTCGAGAATTGGAATGTTGGAGAAGAGCTCTTCAGTTCCCTTGACAAAGAACACGATGTCTTGGACCGGGATTTGAGATCTTTTGCCGAAGAAGCAGATCATATGGAAGGTATTCAAATGATAGCTGGTGTTGATGATGCATGGGGAGGGTTTGCAGCAAGGTACATAGATCGAATCCGGGACGAATATGGTAAAACAACCGTTTATTTCTGGGGATTGGAAGAAGGTTTGAGGTCTGTCCCGAGGGTATGATTCAACCAGCCGTGGACTGTCGCATCGTGTGCCGCCGCTGACGTGTCGTAGAAGGAACGATTTACCCAATTGTCGAATACAGCCAGGTCTATGTCGGAAATTGCACCACAGGCATCTCTTTTCGTTCCCTTGACAATACCTCAGACGATGCTACCTAATTATGTCATGATCGATACAAAGTCCCGATGGCACGTTGGCGGTCTACTTTCCACAGCATACGAGACCATGACTCTACCTTCGAGGTTGCGATTAGGCAATGGCAGTCGAGCATCTTTAGACGAGCTCGTCAATGTTTTGAACGTCAACGGTAACCAAAATATTGCAAAGGTTCGCATGAGCATTGATCAGAAGGATGCACCAAATGGACATCATGGATCGGCCAGACTGAAAATACGAGCACAAAGCAGAGATACGAGAATGCCTTCCCAGGAGAGGCGGAGTGAAGAGGAATCTTTCTCACAAGCAGATCAGGAGTTGAAGACTTTTGATATGGACTTCTTTCCTTCAGAAGTGAACGAACAAAGCCGAGGCCAACGAGCCGTGAAGGAGCCTCATGTGTTTGGTCAAGCCGAGACACACCGGGCTGACGACCAGAAGGAGAACGAGATTGGGGAGACTGCCGAGGAAGCTGGTCATGAAAGAGCACGGCGCCGAGCCGCTGGTCTGCCAATCATCCAAAGGTCAGTGAGGCCATTTCCCTGTTCCGTGTCCATTTCACTATCGAAAAGTGGTCCGATCTCGTATCTCCGCGCCATCCCCAGAACATCTCCCAATTTCTTGATTATGATCCTCGATGCTTACCAATCCAAATCTGCAGGACCAGAGTATCCTTGTCTTATCCCTTGCTTGACAGCTTTCCCCACATCTTTGCTCATAGTAGCACGACATCTTCGTTGAGAGTCAACACATCTCTATCAACCGATACGACAGTAGCCCTGAGAATCAAAAACCTCCAATACATCGTTAGCAGAGCCACGGGCTTTGATGAGCGAGAAGCACTCAGCAATTCATTGGGTGAGCTAGCCGAAGCTTATGAGGAGGGCTGGGACAGTGGCACAGACAACGACGATGATGATTGATGGGACTGATGGAGGCTTAAGGTGCGGTGTACAGGACAGGACATGTGGGCTAACAAGCTTCTGTTGGTTCGCACTCAGTCATTCTGCACCTGATCACAAGTTTGCACTCTGCACGTAGTGGATGTCGATGCGTACAACCATTACAGTGCATTCATCGAACAATATGGCAGAGCCTAAACCACTCAAAGTCCTCTTTGGCAGATTTTTCTTTCTCGTCAAGATGAGATGTGATCCCTCCCAACGCCGAACCAACAGACACCAGTCCGTCATTCCGTACTGTACCAGGCTCCACCTAATGGCAGAGAGTCGTGCCACCGCAGCACACAGTTTTAAGGATTGAGCGGCTGAAAACTTCAACATGCCAACAAAGCACCCAGACATTATAGTCTGGGCTGCATATTGAGGACGTTTATTTGTACGAATTATGGGCTTAGGGGTGAGAACATCTCCGTGTTGCCTGTCGGCATACAATTCTTCAGAGAGTGCGAGGCGAATATGAGACCTTCAAGTCCTCGATCACCTTAAATTCGTTACACAACTTTCAGACCATTACCCAAAGTAAGCGATCTTCTGGATCCCTATGACGCAAGTGCTTTAATGCTCGTTCTGACTGCTCGCTGTTGGCACTCTCGCACTCTTCCTTTTCCCCGCTCTGATGAGCCAGAAAAACTGGTAAGCGAGTATCAGAACCCCTGAGCTTAAGGTGCAGGAGGGACAGGGTTAAAGTGGCGCAAGTAGCGGGGGTGCTTTCTATTTTCGTGCCACACACACAAAAAAATGCTTTTCTGTCTGACCAGGCTGGTCGTGAGGCCAACTGCCCTGTGCAAGCATTTTGGGAGGAGGCGGCACGGCCATACATCCCCAACCACGGATCGAAAGCTCAAGCAAAGTTAACCGTCCTTACCTACAAAATGAATACCAGTTCAACGTCACTGCCTTCTAAGGACTGCACTGTACCTAGGTATTGCTTATTTCTTATTACTTCTCCAAGCTCAGTACTCGAAGTACCAGGCCAGGCTGTCCCAAACTAACATGACCCCACCTTTTAGACTTAACTGAGCCTTCTTGAGGGGGATCGCTGTTAGTGCGTAGTACGGGCCTGGGGGTGCAATCGCGGGTTAGAATCTCGTATCCCCCCAAAGACACACCGAAGAGTACATGACGGGCTGAACATTGGCGCTGGAAGACTATACCGAGACCGCACAACCCCAGTCATCACACCCGAAATCAAAGGAAAATTCCCGGAAAGCGAGATGTCTCATACTATCAAGAGCCAGCTGTCAGACATTACTACTGTTCTGTGCCGCTGAAGACATCTTCCGATATGCTGTGTTTTCTGTTTCCATGCAGCACAAAGGATCCGAAGTTCCTGAGCCAACCTCGTCACAGGAAGCCCGCCACCACATAGCAGGTGTCGTGGGTGACAACTCTTGCGCGACCCTTGAACAAGCTGACCTGTAGGTACCAAGCCCAATCCCTGCCAATGATGTCGACAGATAGTGGGTGGCACGGCGATGGGACAGGGCTGTTCCTGAAAAACGATTGCCTGACAGCCAGCTCAGAGTGGCCGGTGATGACTCTTGGCTTAGGCGCATGCCCCAGCCAACTTATTTATTGTTGATATTCAGCTGCAGCAATAGAGCAACACCAATAATTCAGTGCAGCGAAGTTACGAAAGAGGCTGGAGACTTCACGGTTTATGGAAGTCGGACTTGTGAAGAAAATGCCAAGCGGCGATTTCCTCGAGTACCTGTCCTAGCGACCGTTTTTGCCTTTCCCCTGGTCTACTCAAGTGCTGCTGTCCCGTGTGGGAGACCTGATCTCTCCATTAGTATGTAACTGCAGGCTATAGCTCTATAGTCGGGAGACTTTGCTGGATGAAGCTTAAATCGCCCAAAAACTTGCTTTCTATTCGGTCTACTTCGTTGTCCTGCAGAGTTTCAAGAAGTAGTCGGAATATCGGACAACACGAGAGGTGGGAGAGCTGACTCCCCTACCGTCTATCTGCAAGCATGAAGTCTGGCAAGCAGGGAAGCTGTTTGTTGCCGCATCAATCCATAGGGCACGGCAGGGAGTTGGTGGCTCCCTAGCGACTTCCCAAGCGAAAAGCCAATCGATATCACATTTATGCTTAGACCGCAGCGACGTAGCTCATGCAGCTATTGCCAGACCAACCAGCCATCCTGCAAAACCTCCTGGTCTACCCTCACAACCGCGACCCGGCCAGCAAAAAGCATGCTGCAATCATCGTGCAATCGGCTGCATCTCCCAGCCTGGCCCGCGTCGCCACTTTGATTGGTGATATTGATCACTGATGTACCGGATCCTGGACAATCTGGTCGCCAGTCTTCCTCCATCATGTGAGGATCTCGATGTAGCAATATGCGATTCCCCCAGCCCAGTCTTAGCCCTATTTGGGAAAGTATCACCGGTGTGCTCTTTCTTCGTGATTCTTTAAGAGACAAGGTTTCCCGCCTGTTTGTCTTCCTTATGCTCCTTCACGTACACCAGCCTTCTTTTAAAACAGACTGTCCCAGCCTCCAGCAATAGGTAACTCCTTCGCTACGGTTACTTAACACCTTCGCTATTCTGCTTGAGATACCTCGTTCGTTCTCATCCAAACATCATTCGCTATCCCAACAGTCTTCATCCAATCCGTCAACATGAAGTCGTCCTCGATCGTGTCCCTCGCGGCTTTAGCCACCTCTGTCGCTGCTACGTGGGGTAAGGAGTATACTACAACGACCGAGGTCTATGTAACTTATACAAGTCTATGTCCGGTCACGACAACGACGTGAGCACCTCTACTTGCTAAATCTACGAGACAGAGCTGATGACTACATAGAACGGAAGGTGGCAAGGTCTACACCAAGACCTACACAACGACTTCGACTGTGGTCGATCGTAAGTGAATCTGTGTCTGCACTTCGGTTCTTGGGCTAATCAGGTATCTCAGATGTCCCAACCACCATTGTCGAGACTGTGGACGGTCCAGACAGCACGGCGTATACTAACATCGGAGTAACCTCGACAATCACAAGTCTGTGTCCTATTACAGAGACGAAGACAATCGCTGGGGATGTCGTCACTGCTACATGGACATCGACGTCGCTTATCTACACGGTTGTGCCAACCAAGGTGGATGTTTAGTGAGTATTTTGATCTCGGCTATTTTTCTCGACTAACGGCATTCCAGCACCACTCTTGCACCCACCACCAAGTACATCGAGACCTACGTCTACCAAACATCGACATCGCTTTGCCCAATCACTGAGACGAAGACAATCTCCGGCAAGCCAGTGGAGGTTATCTACACCTCGACTAGCTTGATTGTTGAGAAAATGTGAATATTCCCTCAACCATGAACTTGGCCAAGACTGATAATATAATCCAGCCCAACCACGATCTACGAGACCACCACTCTTCTAACTACATGTTATGCCACTGTAAGTTACAACCGAGATACGTGAGATGAATTGTACTGACGCTTCTTGCAGGAGGATGTGTACACTACACTTTCCAAGTTCGAGACCTACTACGTCACGATTTCTGCCGGCTCGACAATCTCGGTATATATCACGGAAACGAACACAGTTTTGTTGACATCTTCCTACACAATCACCAAGACACTGGAGCCACCCACTGTAAGCCGAAGTTCCTAGTTAACCCGAAATGATCAAAAGCTAACAAGCCACGTAGACCAAGGCTACTGTCTTCGTTCCGATCACTCTTGGGACATCTATTCCCGTGACTGAAGTAATCACGATTCCTTCTGAGATCACTGCTACTCTTCCAGGGTCGTCGGTCTTCACCACGATCCCCGTGGTAACACAGAGCACCGTTACTGCTCCTCCAATCACAGTCACACCAATCCCAACACCCTCTCCAACATCTTCTGCCCCTCTAGAGGTCTCTAGCAACGCTGCGCCTACCAATGGTCCGTTTGCTTTCGCGATTGCCGGTGCCATGGCAATGATTGCGCTCGCATAGATTTCTCTTTCTGGGTGAAAGATAGGTAGCATGAGATGAGATTTCATTTGAGCTACGCCTCTACGCACACACGAATTACGACCTTATGGGTACTACACTCCTTTTTAGCGCAGCATTGATACACCTTTTGGACTGGGAAACGGCGAAAATGAATGAATGGATGGCATGGTTATGGGGTTCAAGGAAACACGAAAGAATGGTGCACCTGGAGTCGGTGCAGGGTGTTTAATGGGAAATGGGTGTTGATAGGTCCCGCGGGATCACTTAATTTCTATGTAAATATTAGATACATGACCTCCTGATAATGATATTTAGTAAATCTCTCTTAGATACTACGCAATGTGTTCCTACACTCGCGAGGCACGAAATAAGCAACTTGAGCCTGGTTGGTCCCCACTGAAATGCGTTTCCTGCCCCGGATGCAGCGTCAAACGTCAGCGAAGCGGCTGAGAGTTTCGAAATAACCGCTTTCAAGCAAAAGAGTATTCTTTATTGGTCTATTTTCTTGAGTCCATAAAAACATTTCGGCCAACAGATTTCCGCCAATATATTCCATCTTCCTGGACTGGCTAGAAGACTTACCTTCAGCACGAACGTCCAAGACGAGTATTGTCTCCAAAGAGCAAACGAGTTGGTCAGTGACCATCCTTCTACAGCGGCAATCGGTGCTTTGCAGTACCATGTATGTTACTAATAGAATCTCAGCACATACCGGAAGGGCTTTTGACGATTTGTAAGTGATAGCAATTTCCAGAAGTACTTGACTTCGGCTTCAGCACATTGAAGTTGCATTACAGGTAATACTTTCTTAGCTGTTAATGTGGTTGATCTACCCCGAACCTATATTCACTGCTCGCTCAGTGGGAGCTATCAAAGTCAACAAAGAAAAAGTTCGAAGTCATAATGCACGTCATCGCTCTTTCAACTGACCTACAGACATTACGTGGTTCACAAAGGGTAATGGAGTATACTACTCGTTGGATAAAGCAAGCTTCAGAACAGTAATACAATACATCCAATACAGCAAAGAGAAGAACAGGCGGCTTCGAGATTTACTTATTCAGGTGGCCAGCATGGCCGAGATGGAACAAGCGTCCCAATGGGATTGACAGTGTAGCTGACAGGGCTCAGCCGGTATTGAACAATCTTCACCACCACCACTTGCAGTAACGTCAGCTCCTTGCCTTATTGGAATTTAATAGCATCACCATGTTGTACGAGCTGTTTATGTTGATATAGAATAAGTGTCGCTTCCATCCACTGGGGCAAGACACAAATTGCCTGGTCTGCCGCGCCAACAGCTCTATGAAATCACAAGCTAGTACACAGCATATGCCACCGCCCAATTCCCATACCAGAATGGAACGTGGTGCTCGTTCGGCGATAACTAGCGGAGCTCCTGTTACGCAGCTGACTGGCTCAGCGCAAGTCAACAACACCAGAGTTGGACTGCTAGCCGACAACACATGTTACCCACCCCATACGGTATATAACCACCGCGGTAGTGAAAGGTACAATCTCTCACCGCAAGTGATGCGATCTGGGTCGTCCAAAGAGACCGGTGCTGATATGTTGACAAATGATTATCGTACGCCACTGCCGAGCGGCCAAGATCACTACTGTGAGAGATTCGCTCTGACGCCAGAAGATGTGTTCCGATCAGGACCAGGTAACAATACGGAGATTGGTGTGATGACGAACAACTACCGTACCCCTATACAGAGCGACATAGACCACTACTGCGAGAAACTCGCCTTATCCCCAGAGAGACATCCCGAAAGGAATCGAGAAGTGCGCTGCCGAGGCCGAGGGACATTGCAAAAATTGGCTCCAGCCGTTCGAAAGAGGCGTTCGAGATGGGTCACGACAGAGAGTCCGGAGTCTTCGTCCGAAGATGAGCACCCAGCCAAATCCCGACATGGTCGAAGGCCCCGAGCTAATGAAAATCTCAAATTTCTGCCAAAGCGTCGTAAGAATTCGAATGAGCAAGAGCGTATGAAGCAGGACCTCCCACATAAGCATGCTCTGGAAGATAAGGTAGCCGAATTAGAAGCTGCCACAGTTGTTTCAGCATGTAAAACTCGGCTCGGGCCCTTCCCACAAGACACCATCGTAGTCGACTCCTCGTGTATCACAGCCCCGACTGCTACTGGACCACAGACTCTCACCGACACCACAAGAGTGCATAGATCTGTTGGGCTAGCCGAGAAAGCACACAGGGCATCCGTCACTTTGTCATTGAATGCCATCGCGGCGATATCCGTCAAAGTAGACGATGGAGCCAGCAATTTAGATGCAGAAGTAAGTCGGCTGACGAAAGAAGCAGCCGAATTGGAGAAGAGTGCGAGGAAACTCAGGGAAGATGCTAAGAACTTGAAAATGAGAGCACGCGAGAAGAGTCAGCCTGGCCGTCCTTCAACGCCAGAGTCGAGTGACCTGAGCGAATTAGACTCATCGGAATTCGAAGAACTCTGAGACACCCTCATCCGATTCAGATATGTCAAATAGATCAGCGACCATACAGCTCGACAAGTGAGCCAGGCCACAACGAACAATAGCACAAAGAGAATGAATGTACTTTACTCCCCGTGCCCCCAAAATCAATTGGTAAGATAATGTGAACCGCCGATTGAGTAATTTGCTGGTCTATATAAGCCGTGAGTGGGGTGGTTTTTGTGTAAACACACAAGCTTCACTGATGATGAGCAAGTAATATTTCTTGGGAGTTTCCCCGGTGCATTGCTTCGTAGGTTGATAGGGCTACAACCTTCTCGTTATGACTTCCCGGTAGACGACTGTACCGATTCCAACTATAAGCAGAATTCCATTGAACACAGCCATCATGTAGAATGGCGCGCCAACTGACAGGCTATCAAAAAGATACCCGCCAAGCTTCGTCAGCAGCAGAATGGCAGCTCCGCCTGACAGCGAGTATACACCCGCAATAGAGCCTTTAAGGTGGCTTCTGGATTTGGATTGCTTGGTAGAGGGGGGTACTGGGTGGGAGTGTTAGCGGTTGGTCCATATCACTGGCATCAGTGGAGGGACATCAGATATGGAGTTTGAGGTTCCAACACGTACAGGATGCAACAAGAGGTGCTGTCTCAACAGCGCCGGCTGATACTTGAACGCCACTGCTTTGAGCGCCATATAGTTGTCCGGAAAGATTGTATCCACCTTCATCACCTAGGACACCACGCCCGAGCAATCCAAGGCTACATACAATAGCACCAATCTGACTGATCCCAATTAGGGAAACGATGAGGAATACCACTGGACTTCCTCCTCTGCCTTTTACATCCGAAGGTTCAGGGCTTTCCAACCTAGCAAAGGCTGTATAGCCCACGATGCCGAAGATACTTGCCACTAGAAGCGGCACATTAAAACGGCGATACTTGTCGGATAGATACCCGAAAAATGGGGCACAAAGGAGTGCAACAAGTTGTGATACGCCTGTCAATTCCGCCGCCAGTACGTACGCTGCTCTGCATTCCTTCTTGAGCTCTGGGGATGGGTCGTTGGGAGATCCCTGGCAGAATCCATTGCGAATGAAGTATGCGTTCACATAGAGCGGGATAAAGAGTGAAATCCCCACAGAGGAGGCTCTTGCGACAAATCCTCCGAGATAGCCAAGACCAATCCGGGCATCTTTGAACCCCAATACAGTGGACTCCAACAGTAGTCTCCAATAGGGCAGGAAAGGTG
This sequence comes from Cadophora malorum, assembly GCA_017365405.1. Taxonomy (NCBI): domain Eukaryota; kingdom Fungi; phylum Ascomycota; class Leotiomycetes; order Helotiales; family Ploettnerulaceae; genus Cadophora; species Cadophora malorum. The sequence goes on along the minus strand of JAFJYH010000423.1, from coordinate 17,747 downwards.
TTTTGCATACACTCTCGTGCTCAGCCGAGCCCAGCGGTTCATAGTCTGAGGAGGATGACTTCCCCAGCAACAAACGCCAACCTTTTCCCTCTTCCCCTTGTAATCCTCGAAGTCCAAAGTAACAGAGACCTGCAACGACTAGTGATATGCTTCCCACGACGTAGAAACTATTCGCCACGGCCTGGCCCTGCGTGATTCCTTTCTTGCGAGAGAATTGAGCTGGTAGTGGCAGAAATATAGACAAAGCCACCAATGCTCCACATCCTGTAAACACGCCCACCAGACCCGCCAACCGTGGGGGGCTTGAGGATGTCGTCTCCGTAGAACTGATTGGACACCCATTTGTGGTCGATGACCTGTTGTTGTATGTCGCGGGAGTTATGGTGGCTTCCGAATCGACGGACGCAGATATACTACGGCGTATAGCGGACCGCTGTATAGGATGGACGTCGTGAATTCTGTTTATATTGGGGGCAACTTGATTGCCTCCCGTCATAGAAGGTAAAATCGCAGTAACCATGGTGGCCCTAGCAGATCATTAGTCAAACAGATCAAGTGAAGCATTAGATTACATACGTGGCAGCTCCTCCCACGCTGAAGAGTATCCTTGCGACCAGAAGCTGGGGATATACATTCCGGGCTTGAACGAATATGAAGAGAGCCAACCCAACTATTGTATACCCCGCCACGCACACCAGACGCACTCCCAACCTGTCACTGGCGATTCCCCAAATCGGACACCAGACTAGCCTGCGATGATCTGGAAGTCAGCAAACCACCCTGTCGCCGAAGCTTATTATATGTATAGTACTCCCAAGGAACTCGATTGCGGAAATATGGCAAGACTGGTACGACGTACGCCACCAACTCATCAACGAATCCAAGTGTCCCAACCAAGTCGCCAACTTCATCTTTGACTCCTATGAGATCGGTAATGACGAATGAGACGCTGCTGTTCAGGAACACGAGGAAGGATATCGAGAAGAGGCATACTGCGAACAGGTATGAACACGCTTGCGTAGTCGTCGTAGAAGAAGCGAAGGGCAAGTATCTGGAAACGGTAAACATTTTGGGCCCGGTTCAAATGGCTACTGCCCTGTTGCAGATTCAATCGAAGCTCTGTGTCATGTTTGGCGCGCTCTGTTCAGTAGGAGCTTCGCTGACGTGCACATCAACTCGGGACTGGGAGCCCGCTAGCCGATAGAGCCCTGTCATTCTTGTTAATCCTCACATCAACAAGTACTCGGCTCAACAAAGGTGGGGGTTGTACTGTAATGTGCTGAACACTTCGTGGTAAGGATCTCGGAATTGTTTCCAACGACTGTGGAATTTGCGACTGTTAATTTGGATATACGCACGGCGTTGCACAACCAAAGCACAACGATGTAGTGCAGTTCTTTGGTCTAGATATCGATCGAAGCCAATTCTCGAAGGCCTTTGAAAGAAGCATTAGACGGCTCAGGGCGATTTGCATCCATTCCCTTACTCTTTTTTCCTATCAACTACTTCTACCCAATCGTACATATACACCTCTGCAAGTTCTTTTGGTGATTTTATGTTGAGCATTCTTTCTGTCATCTAGCCTAAATCACTATTCGCCGAGCATAGCAAAAGTATTGCATTCAAGCCATCCACCGTAACTAGTTGACTGTATTTCTGGTCGCTTTCATCCGGACGTTCCCTAGACAGGTCCTTATCCATCAAACAAAAGTAATATTCAGATCGCTAGCAATGTGCAGAGATCCCTTTTCTCTGCAATCATTGAAGCTTCCATTATTCCTCCTGTTTCCAGGAACACGAACATTTCAAGCAGCCCTACACATCGGGATATCAATAGAAGGAAGTACATATAATCGGACCTAACATCGAATTCCATATCATCTGAACGAATGTGGTACAGCGGTCCCTTTTGACATGGAATCCGGTCATACCTGTACTCGCGCTTTAAGCGCTGTTGGCTTGCCAAAGCACAATTTCGATCATAATCAGCAGAAGGAAGAATTCACCGTCGAACAGTACGCTCTAGTCTTCGAAGCTCTGGAGGAGCGGTACTCAAGAATTGGTGCGCTATTAGAAGATGTGGAAAATGATCGCTCTATGGTCTGTGGATAGTATCAGAGAGGTTGTTCGGCAGCATGTAGTTGAATTAATTGGGATGAGAAAGGATTTGTGGAGGAGGTATTGGGGTATAAGTAAAGTCTAGAATGCCGCTTCTGACGCGAAGGATTGAGAGGAACAGAAGAATGGAATTGATAGTATTGTCCGCAATACGTGTGAATCATTCAAAATCTATGAAATTATATTTAGTAATTAGGAAGTGAGCTCGCCTATATGACCATAAGTTCGTGTTGATTAGAAAACGACGAATGAGCTCGCAAAGGTCCAATATCTTGCACTCATTTTCCAGTCATTGGGTGTAAGGCTTGCACCCTTTGGCATTCATTATTGTGAAAGCAACCACGCTTCGGCACTTTTATGTTCAGTTCCTTCTGGCAACTTATATGCCAGGTAGTTTTTCGAGTGAGGTTTATGTTTGGCTTCAGATTTGTTGAAGCGTGCACGGGATCAGTGACGTAAGGACAGCCGCTCGCGAAGCGCGTTTGGGGAAGAGCAAGGGAGGTTTCGGGTCCAAACGGTGTAGGTTCTCAACATCAACTCGAAGGGTAACGCCGAACTATTCTCCAGGCATTACTTCTTGCAGCTTCCAAAATGTCGAGCATCCCGGTCTACACTTCAAGCCCTATCAAAGCATCGAAGCCAACTGGCGCCACACCACAAACTATCAACGCGAGAGTGCAGCACTCACCTCTTGCTCCAACCCCAACTTCTGCCACCACTACAGCTTCAACATCGGTCTTGGCCTCGTCCTATCCTCCAGCTCAGCCAGGCACGATAGCAATTCCTGCTCCAACTTCTGCAGCTCAACAGCGCTATGCACCTGTTCAGCCAACTCCCACAACCAGAACTGACTCAGAACCTCCAGCACCGCAGCCTGGAGCTGTGCCGACGCCTCTGAATAGAAGTGCTGTTCCACCCCCACCGAAGGTGGGCGAAAGCTATCATCCTCCACAGCCATCCGGCACTTATACACACCCGCCTCAAATGTCATATGCACCGCCAACGACAACATACGGTTCACAAACTCCGAGTTCGCCAACGAACACAACAAATGCTCCGTCCGCGCCATACCCCGTCGCCATTCCATCTGCTGTAGGGGGCCCAAGGCGGAGCCTAGAGCACCCTCCTGGATACCACCAAAATGTTTATGCGTCAGAACTCACCAGCGATCAGAGACGGGCCCAAGAAACGGAGCGGGCAACAAACTTCTCTGGCCTGGCCTCTCATGATACAGGTACTGCAGGTGGATTTGATCCGGAGGGCGTTTGGAGTACAGCTAAGAAATGGGCACAAACTGCTGGAGAGAGAATCTCTGTAGCTGAAGCAGAAGTGTGGAAGAAAATCAATAAGGAATGAGGTCTTTGCTGTGGAGTCATTATCTAGACTCGGATTTTGCTCAAGGTTTCAGCCCCAGAAAGGATTAAGAAAACCAAGTTCCATGACAGCGAAATCCCACCTCTGGCCTAGCTGAGTCGCGTGCGAGTGCTACGCCTCATTTCCCGAACCCCTTTTTGTGGTGTGAGAACTATCTCATCTACAAAATTACATATCTGTAAGGACATCCAATTTATGCAAGTGACCAAAAGCACTTACTTTACGAAGGACCGCGAAGTAGCGAAGTACTCTTCCCCCACTGATTTTCGAAAATAGATTTTTTAGGGATTTCAGGGGAGCCATTTTGGTATAGAGAGTTATTTTCTTGTCTCTTTTCAGTGTTTGCATGAATCACGACGCTGGAGCGGGCTGAAGCTATCGCGTCATTGACCAAACATGATTCAAGATAAGATGGATCATGGGGGCCTATCCTTGGGTACTGGGCCTTCGGTCACGTCGGCATGGCATAGCGAGCTGGACGCGTGGAACATTGTTTATCAGAAAACAGCCCAAGGGCTCCTGATTGGTACATGATCCTCATAAGAGCAGTGATATTGACAGAGATTATCAACTTCAGGCAGGATTCAACCAGCCCAATCGAGAAACAAATTCATGCAAACTCCGTTCCTCGCGCACGATTCCTTGCCATGCTGGCGACATGGACAAGCCCGGACGCACACCGAGCATCCCCCGCACGATCACAGTGAGTGGAACCGGCAGAAGGGTAAACGTCCTGCCGACTTTTTGGATGATCCGAAAGAAGAAGCTCTGGTTGAGTGCTAATTTCATCTCATTTCGAGCATTATGGGGCAGGGACCGCGCGCCGAATGCCACAAGACTAACGGTCCGAACTCTTATATTCTGTCACTCCATACAGTCTAATCCGACGAGGTGCGGCAAGTGCTCACTCTCGAGTTATGGTGGATCTAGTGCTGGCCCCGAGGGCACAGTCTGTCTTGCCCTTTTGTCTTGTCAGAGCATTTGAAATATTTGGCCATGTCGGTTTGATCTCATGACTTCGCGACAACAGTATCAGATCTTGGCCGAGCAACACGCAGCTGTGACGTCGAGTTTGGAAACTCTGCAGAGCTTCCTAGTTTTGTTCACTACAAACGAGTCGAGGCTGGCCCGGACTCTGCTGATGGAGGGGTCAACAATCCTTGTCGCCTCGTTTCAAATTGGATCCTCAAACTCGCTTAAGTAGCCCCTGGACCCGACTCCACAAGTACTAACCAACCTCACCACATCTTCAGCACAACTACAAGACAACCTGAAACTCCTTCACAAAAAAGCTCGATGTTGTATATTAGCATTCTGTTGATTGCCCCTTTCCAGAGAAAGTGTGTGAAAGCTTTAGCTGGAGATATTGTTAGCCTTGCCTCTCGGAATGTCCGCAACATACTGTAGAGTTATTGACGACTCCCCGCTAAAGTCCTTAACAGGGCTGATATGGCGTGAACAACAAATCGCAGGCTCCAGGGACACCCCAGATGGCGTGGAAGATCCTCAAACGGGCCAGATCTTGCGACCAAACATCATCCTTGCCGGTGATGGTGGTTGGCGGCCAGATGGCTGGCGAGAGATACACTGGACTGTCCCATTGGGCAGCCTTTATTTCAAGTCGCTGAGTAAAGATCAGTCAGTCCCAGACTCCGATGTGCTTGTTACAAAACCCCTTGTTAAGCTTGTCTGCCAAGTCCCAATCCAAAGTTGGAAGACAGACAGTTTGGTGTGCCTTCTTCCGTACCTGACATGCGTCGGCCAGATGCATCACAAGCCTGGCGTACCCTAGATAAGGTTGGAGAATCGCGCAGTGGCGTCGCCTTGAGACGAGACAAGCCACCCCCTTCCAGATGCTCCCGCTGGCTGGATGAACACATTGCAGGTTCTGTTCCACGCAATGCCTGTATGTTGCGATTTCTGGGAGTCAGTCCGAGGAGAAGCATCCCTGATGAGGTTACTTCGGGTTTCGATGCCGCACACACAGTCGCTCTCTCACATCTGAACCGACTCCGTCCGCTGTGCAGCTGTGAAGCCCTGCTCTCCTACCCCAGCAGCCCTGTATGCCAAGACGTCTCCGCCAAGCACGCTTCTTGACCTTGCCACACAAAGTTGCAAGTTTGGCTTGTATCAGAACACTCGCAGGGGTTGTGAGAGACATCCCGATCCCGGGCTCGTCAGTTGACTGGAGCCCGTCGCCGCAGGCCTTCCTAACCTTCGAATACTTTTCTTCTCTTATACTCCAGGGTCACTGCACTGCCCCTCTTCCACCTTTTCGCGTTCTCCCAATCGCTGCTCTTTACTTTCTATTCGACAGTCGCTCCTTTACGGTCAATTTTTAATTTCGCATTTCTTTGCTCTATATACTGGGAGCTGGCTCTCATCTACTTCAAGCCAGGCTGCGCCGATCACCAACCGAGTCTCTTTCTATACTTCTGCATAGTCAACTCAACCACATTCATTTCCGCCGCCACCGCACCTACCATTCCAGTAATTCTATCCACACATCCTCAGCGCGAGGCATCGTTGTCCAATTTCGTTTCAAAGAGAGCGCCGAAGAAACTCTACGCATTCCTTACCCTCCCGGAGCAGCAGTATAACATTTTGAGTTGCACATCCTCCGATCATATTACGTCTTGTATGTTACATGAATTGTAGTCTGCATTTTCCCCGAGACCCCCGTCTGGTGGGTCAGTCGTCGAATATTTTCTTCATAACTGTTCATAAATCTATCGTGGCTGACGACAACACGTCCAGGCCTACCTTATCGGCTCTGAATCCTAATCGATAGAAGTGGACGATCTTCGTCATGGACTCCAACCAGGCGCAACTGTGAGCTCTTTCTATCTTGACCCCTCATGAGAAGCATTACTTACATCCATCGTTAGCCGCCAACAGATACAAACACCATCCTTTCAGTTCAATCCGAACAACAAGTTTAGAAGGGATCACCCTCCTCGCTCATTCCCTGCGGTTACTATGAATCCAAACGAGATGTCGATGAAGACTGAGGCTGTTGGGCTTGGGATGTGGTCAACACCAACGCCGCAGCATGTAACAAGGCCGCGGCCAGCAACGATACATGAGACCGGATTCTCGTATTGCATGCCAGAAGAGTATACGTCATTGCCTGCCTGGGACTCCTCCACGATGCCTATGCAACCACTCAATGATGGACTCCCACAGACGTACGCAGTACAACAAGACTTTTATCCCACAGCGGTCAATGGCGAAAGTAAGTATGAGGATCAGAGGGCAGGGCCTTACGAAAATCCATATCTGACTCGAGTATCAGATGGTTGGCATACTAAGCCTTGTGATGATGGACTGGATCTTCAAGGACTCGATACAGATATGAATATGGGACAAGCTTACACTTCTGATGAGAGTGCACCGATTCTTGATTTAAGATACCCTGGCCCTGGAATGGACAGCGACCGTTTGAGTCTCGAGCATTCCTACAACTCTCGCCGAATGTCTGGTTCGTCCTTCACAATGTCAACCACTGGAGCTCTTTCGGAAATGCCTTCATACGAAGACTTCTCTGCGACCCTGTCAGAGGCACCATCATTCAGTTCAGATTACCCGCCACCATCCAACAGAAATTCCTTGATGTCGTCCACGCAGCTTTCTCCTGTCGCATCACCGAGAATGACTCCTCAAAACCGCTCTGAGCTTGTTAGGACTCAGAGTCGGGGACGGGCGTCCCCTTCACCAAGACCAAGCATGCGATCGGCGCCTTATACTATGGACAGTACCCGCAGCAAAAGATGGTCAACTGGGTCCTATGCTCCAATGCCGAACAGGCGCCCTTCCCCCTTCGTGTATCACCAAGGTCACGAAGTTTTCACACCGCATCCTCCTAGAATGTCATCCCGGCATTCCTCACCAACATTACCAAACACACAGCTCCCCTTGAGCCTCAGCAATCTGCAGCAAACGCAACAGCAGCACCCTTTCATGTTGGCCAACAATACTGGCTTCCACCGAAATAGCATGCTCCTTCCATCTCACAGCTACCACGAACCCCATCAATTTGAGGCACCACCACCACTGCTGTCCCACGGACTGTTCCGGATGCTGCAAAGCAACGCCGATCCACATTCGTTACACTCACATTACACCGACTTGAGCGATCCTCCCGATCTCTATGCCTCGTTGCACGAGGAACAAGTACCGCCTCCACCTGAGGACATGAACCCTAGCGATCCTGACCTCATCCCACACGAGCAAGAGCTCCGCTTCGATGGTGATCTATACACACCTCGGTGGGTCCGCGGTCACGGGAATAAGCGAGAAGGGTGGTGTGGGATTTGCAAGCCAGGACGGTGGCTCGTATTGAAGAACAGCGCATTTTGGTACGATAAGAGTTTCACGCATGGCATCAGTGCTGCAACCGGAAGTCCATTTCAAGAGCCTCAAGAGACTCGGCGAATGGATGGGAACCCAGATGTGTGGGAGGGTCTGTGCGGAAGCTGTAACGAGTGGGTTGCGCTGGTGAGCAGCAAGAAGAAGGGCACCACTTGGTTCAGACATGCCTACAAGGTAAATCCCGATGGATTTTCAAAGTATTTGAATAATTGAATTTTGCTTACAAACTCTTAGTGCCATACACACCCGAAAATCAAGGATGCGCCAAAACGGCGACGAGAGAGCAGCCACACTCGAGCCCTGGGTGCGTCCACCACGGCCAAGCCGAAAAACGAGACTCCTATGACACCACAAATGACACCGAGAAACGATTCATCAATCAACAACACACCCGCAACAGGCTTGCTACTGCAGCACCAACGCAAAACAATCAGCCCTCTGGACGGCCTGTCCACAATGATATAGCACCAATCAACATTTCTCTGTCAACGACCTAACCAGCGTCGAAACGGTAGCCGAACAGCATGGTATTGAGCCAGATGAATGGAATGACCGTCGCCCTTTGTATGGACGGGCTTGTTTGGAATCCGAAAGAGGAGTAAACCACCCAGCCATCTGCTCGGAGAACTATAGGTTAGGGGCAGCGCCAGGAGAAGGCATGTCAGTAAGCAAGCAACCTCACGCCAACTGGCAATCCACAAGTCCCGCGAGACTGAATTGGGAGGCGAGTATAATTTGTGTGTATACATTCGTTTGCGTGTTTGAGATTATACCGCAGGCGAGTCCAATACTTTTTTGATGATTTTACGACTTGTGTTTGCAAGGTTTGGAGGCACCAGGGAAAGGAGGCAAGCATTAAGGCGCGCAAGAGAATGGATGGTCCGAAAAGCATCTTTACCTACCATTTAATCAGTCATTTCACGCGGTACATATGTATGTGGTTTTTTATAGATATGGCAGAGTAGTTTCCTGTCATCAGGATTGCGGAAAGATCTCACAAATGGTGTGATTCGTATATAGTAGCTTTAATGACCACCAGAATGATAAAAGCTAAAACTCTCCTCTATGAGAACTTGACAGTTGCCTTTCACGTTATATTGTGCAGTTACTTGTAGAACCCCACTCTGATCTCTCAGCAACATGCCCTTTGCCGTTTGCTCAGGTGGAAGACTCGGGCAGGCTGCTTTCCAGCCGCTGATCGGTGATCTTCAACCCCGGATGATCAAGCATCTCTAGATCACCTGTCACGGACCATGGTGCACGAAAGAGCTGTAGACAGGGAGCGTGACTTGCCGGCCTCCGGATGCTTCTGACACACGTCTCAAAGTCGCTTGGATGGACAGGGCGAGGGGGTCGCTGACGTTTGTGAATGTGGATCTCGACCTCGGCGGATACTGAGACCATGCTGAAACGATGTAAGAAACTGGTTGCCTTCTAGAAGGATAGAAGGGAAAGCTTGGTAGAGCGTGAACATAGTGTGAGGCAAGATGGAGGCATTCGTATCTGCGGTGATCTGCTGTAGCATTGTGGAATAGGGGTCTATGAATGTGAGAGGTGAAGTGTGCTTGTCTGATGGTGTTGCGATAAAGGGCTTGGCGAAGCTGTGTAAAGGTTTGTGCGGCGCAACTCAACAGTGGACGAGTTGATCAGGGCCGGTAAAGATAATTCCGATCAGGACCCATCTGACATAAAGTGTAAAGACCCTACCATAGACTTTATCTGCGGAGTCGTCCTTGAAAGGTAGTCGGACTGGCAGCTGCCAATAAGGTCTGGATCCGAGTCCAAGGTCCCCTACCAGTAGAAAAGGACGTGAGTTTTTCATGAGTATAAGCTTCTCGGAATTCTAGGTTTCCCGGAGGAAAGGGAAAAAACAGAAATTTCCGTTGGTAGCTGTGGGGTGCTCGTGGTCCGCTTGGACACATGTCCAAATGATTTAGACTCACCTCAGAACACCGACGTGAGGAGGAACTAGTCCAAGCTTCCTTATCTTATTCGCATTCGAATTCGAGATTCTCTGATTCAAGATGCGCTTTGGCACGGATAGACTCGAGATGCTCTTTGACTTTCGACGGCCGAGTCGGAAGTCAGCTCTTTAGATTTTGGCTTTCGTTCTGTGTATGATGAACCGGTGCAAATGTCCCGGGCATAGTGTGAGGCAGGAGTGATCAGGACATGTTCGCCCGAAACACTTTGCAACTTGGCGATTCCAGGCGGTTAAAAGACCGCAGCGAGACTTCTTGACTGAATCGTGGTTAAGTACGAGAAGGAACGAATCAATGTTCCAGCTACCAATCAAGCGTCCCGAGGATATCTCGAGTTTGGCATGGATGAATTCCTGATGGGGACTGCCTCTTTCAATAAGCGTGCTGACATTTCGTTACTACAAAACCGTTTGGCATCCTCATACCAGGCAAATTGTCAAATGGTAACAACAACGCAGTGTTAGGGGCACTCTTGGCAGAACCACAAACGATGCCTATAACACAACTTTCAACACTGAAAGAGTGTCAAGAGGCCTCAACAACATGCCTCGATCAAATTGGTTGTTTGACAATGATGAGATCAGCAAGCTCAAATCTTAATTGGACCAAACTTTGAGTTCAGCGAAGACACAATAGTGCCATTATCCAAGAGCCTCACTTGGTGTGCTGCTGTTGAGTCTCGGAAGCCTCGCTTCTGGCTATGCCATCTAGCATTCGGGAATTCATAAACAACATGACCTGGGTTGAAGGCGGTTTTGACGTAGCAGCTGGAAGGGTAAAAGAAACAGCATACTCCCGGTACTCTGTGTGAGTCCAGACTGTCAACCAGTCCACCAACAAGGGATGACTGATAACTTCCCATATTCTTGCCATGATCGATAAGGGAAGTGGGCGTATCTGTGACCGTAACGAAGTGCAGAGGGAAAATCCTGGAATTATAAGGAAAGAATACCGCACCCGATTACATTCATCCTCCTAGTGACCGTGCCGATTTGGAGACGTTCTCCACAGTACCTAACAGACCTCATCATATATTCCGTGGCGGTGCCACCCAAAAAGCAAAGGGAAACGACAAGATTCCAGTAGTAAGAACGAGCAGGTTTTGACATGGCGCGACCATACATGTGAAGTCTTGGCCGACTTCGTTTCAGCCACGTGTAAAAAGAGCACGTGCTGCTTCGTTGACCTTTCCTAGGCACGGATTGCGGCCCTGAGACTTCCAACCTCAAGCTTTTGTTTAGGTTGACAGTAAACGGTCGCTGGATTCATTCGGTCAACCGTCAGATGCAAGTGAGATTAAAGACTCGGTTCGATGTCAGATAGTCGCTTCCCCTACTTTGGAGGTGGCGAAGCCAGTATTCGACGGGCTAACAATGAAGGGTGACTGGCCGAAAAGGCGTAATACTTCATGCATCAAGGCAGACTTCGACCCCGAAACCGATAGTCGACAGGTAAGCGAAGTACCTGGAAATCGGTGCATGAAAATCCGCTTGTTTCTTCAAGTGAAGTGGCCTGCAGATGCGAGGGTTCCCATTCGCCAGAAGCTCTGTGTGGTGTTGGCGGTGGTGTATGCCATCATCGACCATTTCCATGATCATTTCATGCCATGGACTGGAAAAGAAGTCTTACCAACTTCCCTTCTCGATGTATAGTCAGGGGTCGTCCTTGAATGCTAGTAGCATCGTACGGTCGGTCCTTCACTGGCTGCCAGTCGACAATACTGCTCTTAGATCTCCCGTGACGCATGCCTGACTCGGGGAGGAAGGGCAACAATGGGATGGTAGACGCCATTCCCCCAATGACCGCAGATGTCTATATGTACTTTGCTCGTGCCCTCTAGCGGTGTGAAAGTCGATGTCAAATCGTTTTCTGGTAACACCACAACTATTGTTCAATGACCAATCTGGGAATGAGGTAGTAAGATTGCCTTGTTGCAGAGTCTTCAATGTTCTAGTGAGATTTTGATAGATGGAGGGAAAGGAGGGGAAAGGAGGGGGGAAGGAGGGGAACGAGCTCGGTTCCTAGAGTGAGCACTGCACTGAGTGAGATTGGACATCAGTGACTGCCCTGCTAGTCGCAGCTATCAGATTACGGAGTAGGAGTGCTTGGACAGCCATGGGGCTCGACGTATCAGAGTCTGGCCGACTTGGGACGTTGAAATGGAAATGGAAGTTGAAAATGAGATTAATGACGCCTTCCAAACCCCCTTTAGCCTTAGGTATGGTGTAGAAAAGAAGCAAATAATCTATGTGTACCGGTTGGCTTCACACAACTCCTCGACAATAGGGTAACTGTCGAAAAAAGTAACAGTGCTCGACAGGGAAACTCCACGTTGTGGAGTACTTAGACGACAACAACCATGGTCCCATGGGCAGTAATGTTTGGATTGCCAGTGAACTACTCGTATCGTCCAACGAACCAAAGACAAATAAACCTTATCTGTATTGCCACATGCAGGTCCAGTCAGATCTGTGATGCGTATAATCCACGACTTCCAAATGTAAGCGTCTCGTACCTGCCTCCATTTTGTCGTGCCCTGCTTTGCTGTGTTGTCCCTGCAGCTGACAGGATTACCTCTCATGGCAATCCAGGCTAGGTTCAACGAATGACCTCCACAGAGGAGCAGTTGAGATGCAGGCAGGTAGGCAGGGCAGGGCAGTAAAAGTCTAACTAATGAGATGACATGGTGCAAACGCAGGTACCATCGTTCACATCGAGGCTGAATGGTGATCAAGAGATACTTATACCTAGAGAGAGGCCAGCAAAGGTCAAAAAATCGGAGACATGACATGACCATGACCTTGGTACACCACATCCACATCCCCGAGCAGGGTGACCTGCAGCGAAGATCGCTTGTGCTAGCAGTGTGGTTGGCGCCTGGCCTGGCCTGGCCTGGAGCCAGGAAATTACTGGCAGAGAAATGCAATGCGGAACAAGCGAAGGCGGGCAAAATGCGATCCAACGATTACCTTAGCCGGAGGAGAAATGCCATGTTAAGTATTTATTTATGTCTTTACCTTACCTAAGGTAGTATGTCCGAGGTACTCAAACACTAGCTTTTGTACCTATTTGGGTGCCTAAATTATATCTTATTCGTTTTCTCCTCCGTTTGACTGCCAGAACTAGTCTCTAATAATTATTTACTGTGCCTCTCCTTTAACACCTAAGGTACTCAGGGCTCAGCAAGCATTCTTCACACCTCATTTTCAAGTGAAGCTGACAGCCCATCAAACCCACCTGTTCAGCCCGTTTCGACACAATCGACGGTGGGCCCGTATACTTGGCCATGGCTCTGGAGCTCTTTCTCCCGCCGTGCCTGGCCATTCAGCGTGCCTCCTGGTCCACCATGTCCAAATACCTCAAGATCGCCTCAACCCGCCGAGCCAATGCTGGTACTGGAACCTGTTGCCCCCAACAATTGTACTTTCTTACTTTACTGCCCTCTGAACTCGCTGTTATAATGTCCTAGGGAGGGGAGGTATATACTGTACGCCTGCCGTTCTGAACCCACGCCCACCCAGCCATCCCACCCTAACTACTAGCCGCTATCAGAAGCTGGACCTTGAACTAATAATCTGATCGCACCTCCTCTACCCCCCTCACTTCCTCTCATCTCTCTCGGCCTTTCCTGCCAGCCTGCCTGCTTACTTGCTTGCTTGTCTTGCTACGACCGCTGTCATTACCATTATTACGACCGGGGGCTCGCATTTGGATGTCCAACTCGGCGTTATAACCTTAACTCAGCTTCCTCCCTCGCTGCCCTGTTTCCGCCCAAAACCACGCCGTCTTTCCACTACCTACGCATGCTGACCAGACTCGATGCCGAAATGAAATGAGCATTCCTCGATAAACCCCACTGAGTTTGGGTAATTCTCGTCGTTATTTTCCTCCGTGACAGTATAATTCGGGTTTGCTCTAGAATTACTTTGAATTTCTACTCCTCTCTTACCTGCTTTCGGGACCCGCTACGACCTCAATCCTGGCACTTTTCTGCGTTACTCGTCATTTCATACCAGGAATTGTTGCAAACCCACTGGACTGTAATCGTGTGCCTCGACATCAACAAATCTCGAAACTCTTTGAATACCAATACCTTCGATTTGCGGCTCAACTATATCTGCAAGACCTATCTGTAGTCGGCTTGTTCAGCATCCTATTCCGCTCCGTCTGTGCCTGCTGCTGCACTCCCCTCTGACCTCTGCTTACGCTTTGGACCGACGTTGGTTTGTGGAATTGCACGGTAATATTATTAGTAAGGTTCAATTGATTGTGCTTCTCCTGCATGCAGAGACTGACCCCTAAACTCATAGATCCAGAAACACCACTTCTATCACATCCCTCGCTCTAGCCATGCTGTAAACACTTTCAAGTGCTTCGAATCCGATTCCTGCTCTTGCATCCTCATCTTTCTATCCAGGACCAAAAGATACGCAAGACATTCCATCCTGAGGACACAAGAGAAGGAGAGAAGGCAGAATATATTGTGGGTGGACAAGAGGGTGGATGTTGGTCGACAGAATTCGAGGATTGCCTACCTCTAAATCGCGGCCGCCGACATCAAACAAACGGAGCAGGCAGCATTCCTGCCTTGGGTCTCATCCCCAAGTTAGCTAGTCACATTTGCTATGAGTTGGGATCAACAGGCATACAGGCATGCCGCTATCTTCTGGAGCTCATTCAATTGCTAATAATCTGCAGCTTTGGGAATCCAAACGCTCAACCACCTACCCCCACACAAACCCCAACGTCTGGCCAGTTCCCAAGTCCAACTGCCATTCAGACTCCAAGAAACAGCTCGAGTTTCGAGAACAGGGGTGGATGGACTCCAACATTTGCGGAGGAATATTCTGTGAGCAATTTTCTCTGACCATCGTATGAGCTTTAGATGCATCCATTGTCTTGAAAGGAACCTTGCAAAAATACTTCAACGAAGCAATGGCCCTTTGTTTATAGGAACCTTTCAACTGCGTCACAAATACCTTTCGACGCTTCTTTGCAACTCCATTGAAGCAGAAAGTGAGATGGAAAATCTCAAGCTGACTTTATCCAGGTCTTCAACGCCACTCCCGGCCGGTTGACAAGTGCTCAGCAGCATTTCGTCGAAACTTCTACAGCGAGGCCTTCGACTGCTGCCTTTCAAAACCGGCCTCTTTCTGAAGGAGATTTTGCTGCCGAACTTGCAACTCATGTTCACCACCTGTCGCCGAATCCCAACCTCTCATTACCACCGGTCGACCCCTCCAATCAGCTACCATCATCACCAGGCCCATACTCTGCTACGCAGAGTCATTTTGATGATAGTAGCAGGCAACAAGTGACACCAAAGAAGCCTAGGAAACGCCTGGAAGAGGCCTTCAGCGGCCAAACCGCAACACCCCCTGCAAGCAAGTCCAAGGGATCCAGGAAGCTGGCCCCGAAGTTAGCCTCGGATACAATGCAAAATGAGTCGCAAGACAGCCATTATGGCTGCTCGCAAACCCCAACTCACCAGCAAAATCTGATGTCTTTTCAGTCAAGCTCATCGGAGTTCTTCTACCCAATGTCGGCCCCGGCAACGGCTCCAGCCTTTTCCAACACAAAGCCATTCTGGGATCCAGATGCCAGCATGGGCGGCATGGATCTCGATTTCAGTACTGGTGAGACTTCAATGTTCAACATGGGTTCGCACCGAATGAGCAATTCTTTTGATTGGGGAAGAAGCAATCAGATGTTCCAGGAGACGGTGAATGTGCCGAACCCAAGTCCGAATATTGCATCACAAGCTGAACAGAGCACATTCAAGCGACAACGTCCTCTAGCTCCAAAAATCCCGGCATCTACCACAGAACTTCGTCCGTCTACGATGGCCCCATTTGACTTCAACAAAGTTTCGGCTTCAGAAGATCCATTTTCTCCGTCTGCTATTGGGGGTGTAGATCCAGGTCTGCTATTCAGTCGCAACGATCCAGTTCCCATGTCTTCCGAATTTCAAGACGTTCATTTACCCTCCACGCGCCCTGTTACAAGCCATGTGGAGTTGAAGCCGTATCAACACCAATTGCGAGAGTCCATGCGCGATCAGGAGGAGATGCGTCGCTCTCGCAGCTCAAGGGAGAATAGTAGATCGCGCCGATTCGAACGAGGGACGGCGAGCTCACCTGTGAAAGGCTCCGCGAGGCCAGGTCTGCAACGTAGTATAAGTGACAGTCGGGGCAGGCGATCCCAAGGTAAGAGTGGTCTTGCCACTATCTCCCAAAATCCAAGCTAAATCGCTCCCAAGACAGATTCTTGTCTCGATCCAGCACTGGCAGGATCTCGCCAGTAAAGCATCAGCGCCCCAGCAACCTCATGTCTATACCTGAGATGGAACGGCCCCGAACCCGGACGGAGGTGAAATTTACTATAGATGCCAATGGGAGAGCTAGGACGGAGACCGTACTCGTGGAGGAAGATCTTCGGACAAGCCGTGGTGGTCCATCGGCGCGAAGCGAAGGATGGGAGTCATCCCAGTATGACGAGTCTTCTTCGGACGATGAACCAATCCTGGTCCCAAGCCGAAACACATCCTTTTCTCTTCCTCAACAGAAGCCTCCAAAAATCGGCAGTTTTGACACATCCAGTCGTACCCATGCTCCACAGCGACGCAGCTATGGTGGATACAGTCAATCTGAGTCTTCGAGTCAGAGATCGTTTCGGCGTGATAGTCTGGGAAGTGAGGCGGAAACCGTCTTGGACGAGGATGACGATTCTGGCGATGCAGCACAAGCGTTACGCAAGGTCATGGAGTCTCGTAAGGAACGTCAGGTTAACACAAGGAATCCACAGCACCATCGATATTCCGATTCCACAACCCGACGCAACCCGCAAGACGGCAATTACAGCTCGTCCACCAATTTGTCACCCACTACTATCACCGATCCCGATGGAGGGGCTACACCATCAAGTACGAAAAGCGGCACAACCCGATGCGTATGTGGAAGTTCTGACAGCGAAGGCGGTTTGATGATTCTTTGGTATGTGATAATGCCTGTGGCCACTTGTGTTCCACCCTTGACTTACCTTGTTAGTGAATCTTGCGATAACTGGCTTCATGCCGATTGTGTGGGCATTGACCATAGAAGCCTTCCTCCGGTCTATGTGTGTGCTTTCTGTGCCCAGACGCCAAATCTCCGTGGTGGTCGGATTCGTGAGCCAGCCAAAGGAATCTCTCGAATGGGGCTGTCTCCCTTGGCACACAAGTCTTTCAAGTCGTTCCGGTAAAGCAGGTATATGCTTCTATGGACAATATGTAGAGTAAGTACTGAACGATGCTCCGGGAAGCAGACGCCGACCAGTTCATAATACCCCACCAGCACCATCGGTCTTTGGTGGATAGCAATTGTCTCCGTTCTCCCTCGCCCGCACAACTCACCAGAATTGTTTCACGGGGATATAGGAATGGGCAATATCAGACACTTACGCGGCACAACACACCTTTTCCTTTGTTCTGATACCCATCTTATGTAGAATTAAGGATGGCTTGCATAGTGCTGCATTCTCAAGTATTCGCAAGCGAATGAGGAAGAACTGCGTGGGCATATCTGCATGCATAGCTACGTAGCGAAATGTGCCTGACCTAAATACCTAAATACCTAGATACATCAAATAGCATCAAGATCTTCGTACCGTATGAGGCGACTACTCTGCCCGTTTCCGACGAGCTAAGGTAAGGTACCTTATCTTGGCTGTTCTGACTATTCCGCAGATCAGGTATTCTGCCTACCTGCCTGCCTACGCCTGCCTACGCCTGCCTACTACCTACTACCTACTACCTACTACCTACTACCTACTACCTACTACCTACTACCTACTACCTACTACCTACTACCTACTACCTACTACCTACTACCTACTACCTACTACCTACTACCTACTACCTACTAC
>JAFJYH010000422.1:0-33394 GCA_017365405.1 Cadophora malorum | reverse complement strand
GGAAGTTTCAACGTGAAGATCTCCGGTCTCGAATCAACGCCCCTCGAGGTCCGTCCCCTCGAGAGTCTATAAGACCGCGCTGTACCTGGAAGGGTGGGTGGGTGGTTTCTCGAAATTCCCTTCTCTTCGAGTGCGTCCTCGATCAACGACAGGCCTGCCGCAGGCGTAGGGGCTTGCCCCCTGCTTAGGAAACCCTAACCCAAACCCTGGGCCGGAGGCCGATCGAGCCTCAAGCGAGATCTGACCCTGACTCGAACCCGCCCTGACCCGTGCCTAACGCGACAAGGAGAGGGCGTATAAGCCGGGGGAGGTGCGGCCGGGGTAAGAGGGAGGAACAACCGACCCGGCTAGCCCCGGCTGCGCAACCTCGACGACTCCCGAACACGTTCCCGGACCCTAACCCTAAAATATCAACTTCAAGAATCACAAACTTTGCACCGCTTTATCTTTACAATAAAAAAAAATAAACTTATTTTATTTAATAATATAAAATCACTACATCTTACAATAATTACTATCAAATTTTTATGACCTAAATCTAACGTTAAAAGATAACGTCCCACACCCGTTTTGCTTAATGATTACCTCAAACGTGAGTTGTTTGCTATAACCAATTATAATTCTTTGCTGCAGCAAATTGCATGCCCTTGCTATAGCCAATTGTTATCTTGTATCGAAGCTAGTTGCATTTCATTTGAATCATGATTATTATAAACATATATTTAGCTAATAGCAGAGATTATAGATTTAATATTTTGATAATTATAAATGTAATTTTTGGAATTGCAGGTGTTATGGTAATGCAACGTCAATTTTTGGTAAGATACAGCTTATGCTATTGCCTTGCGATAGTATTAATCCGTTATAGTATATCATATTATAATCACTTAATTCCTTAATAATAACTACTGCTGCTTTGCAAATAATCCATAAATATAACATTAGCTATGGCAGTCGATTGATTTTATTTTTGCCTTTCTAATTAATATTAAAAGTATTATTTTGATAATGCAATTGCAATTGCCATTACAATTTAATACGTTAAAAGTTTTAATAAAATGCAACAGCTTATGCTATTGCTAAATGCAAGCAAGCAACGCCTTACATTGCCATTAATGCAGTTAATTAATAAAAGCGTTATTATGTAATTTTTATGCAATTAAGATCGCCTTTTTGTTATTGCTATAGCCAATTAGCAAAAGCGTTATTATGTAATGCTCCTAGGAATATTATTAAGGATTTTAATTTATAGGGTTCGCCTATAAAATGCGCGTTAATATAATTAGGTAATACGGCATACTTGCACTTCTTGCAAATAACGATTCGAAATTCAGGCAAATAAATAAATCAATTTATTATAAATGCTATATTAGTTATCAATTTGAAATAATAGAAAATAATAAACTCTACTTTACTTATCCTCATACTCTTACCCCTTTTCTAACCTTACGCGTTTTTAATTGCCTCTTTTATTATTTATTTAATTGCTAACGCTATTATTTTCTAAAGTTAACGCAAATCCCAATTATATTTCTTGTTAACTAATACCTTAACCCTAATTATAATGATAACATTGCAACCTTAATAATATCAACGCATTAAAATTTTGGGATTTTAAAAACAAGGTTTAAATTTTAATAGCACTTTTATATATATACTTAACTTTAAGCGTTTTAATAGCGCTTAAATATCAAAATCTAAAAACCTGACACCAGCCTCAAATGCAACCCGATACCTAGGGCCTATTCACTTTTTGATTAAGGTTCTGATTGGTCCACAACCCGACACCAGCCCTGGTGTGAGCCGCATATTATGGATAGGATTTCAAACATCATACTTCGTATTTCCACCAGCACGAATACATTCGGCACATCGATCGGAGTCGGACGAAACAACATAAACCTTGCGAGGATCTTTCGCATAACAAGAACAGGAAAGCATTTTAAAGCCGCGGCAAAGGACGCAAGAAAAAAGATTCTATTAGTTTTCTTTAAAACGTTTGTAATAATTGAGTAACATGATAAACAAAAAAAAAATTATTATTAAAAAGCAACATTTTTTAATCACGTATTTAAAGCGCAAGGACGCGCTAAGACAAAAGAAGGATAATGTTATAAACTAGCGCTAAAATAAGTAACATAGCTTTAAAGCTTAGCAATCGGTTAGGATCACTAAGTTCTAATCTTGCACAAAGAAGTTATAGGTCACGTAATTATATCATAAGATAAATCATCTAAACTTCTTAAATCTAAATAATGATTCAAATAATTCAAATAATTTAAAGAAATAAGGGTTTTATATAACTCGAAATGTCTTCCTACTTAAATAAAAGCCTCATACTTAACTCAAATAAAGTATCTTTATATTATATTTAATAACTTGTAACAGTTATTAGTCTTAATCAGTGATAGCGTTCTTACCTACCAACCAATCAACCTTCGCACTCACAAGCAACACCAGCCCGACCGTACTTTACATATAGCTAATCAGCAAAAGCGTTATTATATAATGCTTCTAGGAATATTATTAGGTTTTGATTTCTCAGGGTTAACGTCTCTTTGCTTTGACTCGTTCAACGCCCTTCGTCCTTCTTTTTCTTACTTCAGAAATGCCACAAACTGGTCTACTTCTTTTCGGATGCAGGTCTGCTTGGTCCATCAACAGCCTTCTCGACCTGCCCGGCCAATCCATCCTTCGCTGCATCGAATTGCTTTCCAATCGCTCCGTCCTTATCGAATGGTCCTCCAACTTCCTGTGCAACGCCTCCAATTGCTCCATCTGGGTTGAATTGCTTTCCTATGGCGCCTGCTGACGAGATGATGGATGGATCCTGTCACAAAGAATGGTTAGTCATGAATTTCTCGTCCGAGGAAGATGAGATACCGGAAATATGAGGGTTAGATGTGAAGAGATGATTACCTTTGGGCTTGAGTCCTTGGCCTTTCCTGCTGCCTCGGCAGCATTCTCAATTCGTTGATCGGCCATTCCTCTAAGCTGAACAGCACGGATGATTGAAGCTCTGGGGGCGGCGGATCTTGAAATGACACGTAGCATGCTGACGGTAGATTTTGGTGGTAATAATATACTTGTTGTAGAAGACAAGAAATGTTTTCTATTTAATATTTGGCAATTACTCAGGGGGATCGTAGCGGTATGCCCCAAATGATCCTCCGAATCATCATCATCACTTAATTGTAGTGACGACATATGAAGCGTCCGTAGGCGAAATGCATGTGATTGGGCAATGTAGACGTGTGGATGCAACATGGCCAATGAGATCTATGCAATCTGGAAATGTGGCGTCGAAAATACAGGAACACAGGGTAGACACTTGTAAACCAGTGATGCAATGCATTTATTTGATTTGGTCGCTTGAGATTGCGAATATCAATCTTGCTCTTGTGTCAGGGTACGCGTCATCACGTGGATCGCGGTGGTATGGCTCTTTCCGCCTTCCCAGCCAGCAGTGCAGCTAATTAAGGTCTGTCCAGTCGTGCGACGCCGTGCTAGCCGGCTGTACCTGAACTTGGGTTTGAATTGGACACTTTCGCGAAGTGCAAGTCGGAGTTTCTCTCTCTCCGCATACCAATGGAGAGACATGTCAACGAGAGCTTCTTGATCTCGACGTCGGACTGGGCAGCTTGGAGGATACCTCGAATCGAGATAACATGCCAGTCCATGGCTGTGCTGGTATTAGGCTTCTTTTTCCAGAGAATAGTGTTTGAACACGGCAATAAAACAGACTTTGCAGCCGACGCCGACTTGAAAGCCAAACTTTCCAAGATACTTGGATAAGATATCGTAGGTCTTTGTCAAGTACCCAATCGAACCATCTAGGCATTGAGGCCGTTCGTAATGGACCTCGGTTCCATAATCGCCGACATTGTTGAAGTTTGACAACACTAAAGTTTCGCTAAATATGAAAACCGAAGCTGAATCCATAAATTCTATCGCATCTACCGAGAGGAAGAATATTTATATGAATTCCATACTTGCCCTGAAGGTCTCTTTCAAAGCTATTATGTCACTCATCCATTATAGGCTTCGTTACAAACATTGAAATACAAGCAACACTTTCATCTTAATTGTCGAAATGTCCATCAACATCGAAGTTATTAAAACTGGTACAACTCGTATCAAACCTTCTCACATGACAAAATCAGCAAATAGGCGGATCTTATGGCGCCGACTAATGGTATTCACGGACCGACCATGGACAGAACCCCTCCCCATCAATACTTACCTTATCAAATATCCAGAAGGTCGCATTCTATTTGATTGTGGAGAATCACCTCATACCATGAAGCCAGGATACTTTCCTGTTTGGATTCTCTTCCACGTGGCGGTAAATATCCACGTTCGGCCACACGAAAGCAGTGGAGCTCGATTAAGGAAAGAGGACTTGAACCTAAAGACCTGAAAGCTGTTGTTCGCTCTCACCTACACCACGGCCACGGAGATAGGCTCCCTGATTTCATAGGACCACCGATATATGTCTCGCAAGAGTATGGGACGTGTACCAGCATCCTTTCGAAGCGCCCATGGAGGGTGCCGTTCCCAACCAATGGCCGGAGGGCTTCGTTTCTACAATCCTACAGCCGACGGGTGGACCCATTGGGCCTTGGGAACGAAGTTATCCTCTCACAAGTGATGGAAAGGTGGTCGCGGTAGGCACTCCTGCTCATGTCCCTAGTCATCTCTCAGTGATTGTCTTTAGGGATGATGTGACCTACTTTCTCGGCGGCGATGCTACTTACGATCAAGAATTGCTTGATCAGGAAGTAACGGATGGCGTCAATGACAATCCACTCTTGGCAATCGAGTCCATCAAGAAGATCAAGGAATTTGTCCGCAAGGAAAAGGTTGTTTTATTGCCAGCTCATGATCCAGATGTCGCTCGCCAGCTCGCTGAGAAAGATTTATACTGACCAAACACGAGTCCGAGCCGAGAACGAACCTTGATATCTATTTGAAAGGGTGTGCAAAATTGGGTTCATTTCGGTAATATCCTCTGGTGTTCGACCATTTCTCAATGATGCAAGGCGATGATGGGATCGTCAGTAGGAATCGGAAGACACGTCAAACGCTTTGTACTATTTTGCAGATTCGGCTGTTTTTCAGAGTGATATTATTGTTGAATACAGTCACTCAAGCATTGTGAACGGAGAACGAGGTATGTTTGCAGATCGATTACATTACAGTTCTTTTACCCCTTTCCTAGAATACCACATCAAACAGAACCCGGCCATATACACTAGAACATGTTTTACGCAGCAGTAACCACGGCAGTCTCCGTGACAGTCGCAGTCTGTACCTCCAAGATTGTTGTCGTTGCGCTAACAGTAGCAGACTTGACAATGGTGCAAGCAGCTGGGGTCTGTTTGTTCAAAAGACAAGAGCAAGCGCTGCTAATACGAGCCGGGCTTGCTTTGATGAGCTGAATGAAGCGAGGTGGGACTTTGGCACTGGTGGGAGCGCAGACTGGAGCGCGTTTGGCCAGAGTAGAAGGAACAGGGCAGTCGATATCATAGAAGGTGAAGGGGCTACCTTCAGCGGGAACAACTACGGCATTCGCTGCGAAAGTCAGTAATTTCCATTTCGGCTCGGCTGTTTTGACTTACGGCTTCCAGCATAGCATGCACAGAGAGTAGAGCTAGAGGCAAAAGTTTCGGCTGCAAGCGAAACACACTGTGCCTGACACTGCTCCAGAGTAAAGGATCCGTCGTTGTTGAAGAAGGTGGTGGATGCATCAGCCGCTGCGAAACCAGGAACACCACAGACAAGAGATGGGACAGGAGTCGAGGTGCTGGTGACAATGACTGTTTGGGTTGCGGTTGTTGTTGCCTGCCATTGAAGATATTAGCTGGTGGTAATTCATTCCATGAACTTCGCTGCAGATCGAATGAGAAGTTGGGCCTTACAAAAGCAGTGTTGAGAACTGTGTTCAGAGCTGTGACGGTGGATGTTGGCTGGAGATACGCAGAGCAGAACTGCTGGTCAAGACCACCGATGATCAGGACTTTGTTATCGGTAGAGCAGCCTGGTGGAAAGAATGTTCTGTCTTCAAGCTCAGCAAGAGGGGAAGATGCAGCAGACGCGGCGAGGGCCAAGAAATAAAACGCTGTGGAGGTCTTCATTGTGTCTGAGGCTTGGAACGAGGAAGATCTGGTGGGGATTAAAGAAGGTCGAGGGTAGATCCTGAATGTATATGCTACAAGATGAATTAGAGAATACAGTAGTAAAAGAAAATATATAAGTCGGGAGGATGGGGACCGCGTTCTCTATCAACACAACTCTTCACAGCATCTCATTGTACCTGCACAGCGGGAACGATCGTCTAATCCTCATCAGGAAACACTAATGTTGATTGAGTTTGTACAATCTTCAACATGGCGGATAGTTGCGATCTGGAGTTGGTCTATGTAAGTCTAGTTCGATTGCGGGAGGAAAATTTTGTCCGAGCCAGTTATTTCCCCAACTCTTCGTGGACTAGAAGCTGGGACGATAGGGGTCTGAGCACGGGATGGACTGCCTTGGCACCGCTTGTCAGGAACTCCTTAACTCCGATTAGCTACAGCATTTGAGTTCTGCATCGCCCAGACGCTTGCCCTGGAGCTACTTTCAGATAGTTGGGATGACTAGGAAGTCCGAGCAACAGACTACGAGAAGAGGAGCGTGCTCAAATCTGGTGATTGCGGGACGCGCGAGGAACTGGAAGTTTATCTCTTTGATCCGCAGGCTCTCGATGCATTCAAGAGGCTGTAATTTGTCAGCAGTTTTTTTGTGCTAATACATTTTCGGGATACGGGGACATCTGTCCTATTTAAAGATCAAGTAAAATCCATACTCCGCAATGTTGCATTGTCAATGCCTTGGAAAAAGGTTCACTCTCCAAAAACTGCTTAGTACAATAATCACTCTTAAAGATGAATCACGACAATGAAATTCTTTTCGAGCATGGCCTCCAATTTTGTGAGGTATTCTTAATTTGAACACATGCGTTCTCAACTTCTCACCGCGCTCAAATGACCGGATGTCTGAATACATGCCACCACCTAGTTGCTGCATAAAACGAGAGCACGAGAGGTGCTTAAGGATTTACAATAGAGACTAGGAGAATATACAGCAAAGATAGCAGACATTGCTTCTACCATCAAGGAATTGCCAAGAACTGGCAACCACAACAGTGCCCCAACTTTACGTTCCCATAGAAATCCCAAACTGATCAGCAACCACTGTAGTTCACCAAATCAACCTGCCAACTCGGAAGCAAAGATTGGGGATACTCCAACGCTTCATATGACGAAAATTGTGCAATGCATTTGTTGTGTGTAATATACGTCCAAAATCATGACGTGCTCGACAGAAATGTGGGGTTGACTTTTAATTGATGGTCAACCACATGCTGTCCACATCACCAACGCAAACAACCATGGCTGAACTCAATTATTTCACCTCTACCTTGGGAGAAGCGAAAGAATCAAGCTGTCCGTCCGAGTTTGATACCGTCAATACATTACTTGAGCTTCAAGCACGTCGGCATCCGGATCTTCCAGCTGTTGCCTTTCCAATCCTTGCGGGCAGCAAATATCAAATCTTCAGTCAGTGCTCTCCTTCAGACTCACCACTGCTCTAATATGTCCAGATTTTCGTCAGCTGTATGAAGGGTCGCTAAAGAGTGCAGCCTGTCTCTCTTCCGACGAAGGGCGAGCATGCGTGGGACTCCTTTGTGCTAGCTCTGTCAACTTCCTCTTCGCCTGGTTGGGATTGATACGTGCAGGCTACTCAGTGCTTCTGATAGCGTAAGTCAATTCCAGTCTCTATATACAAAGACTTACTCCACCAGGCCTCAATGCAATGCCTCTGCGATAAATGCTCTCTGCGAGTCATGCGGGGTAGCTCGGCTGTATCATGATGAAGCAAACTCCAGCCTCGCATCTGCCGTCACAACTGAATCTCAGTCCCAAGTCCACGCACTTCCGATTCCATGGGAGAGGAACGGAATCTCAGATCTGTTGGAATCCGGCGAAAATCCATTCTCTGGGAAGTGGCCCAGGCTATCATCAGAGGATGTTGCATACATTCATCACTCTTCAGGGACCTCAACAGGCATCCCAAAGCCAATCCCTCAAACCCATCACGGAGCTGTTGCTGTCCTGCCGTCACTAAATGGACAAAATGCCGCTACATTCACAACGACGCCTCTTTATCATGGAGGCATAGCTGATTGCTTCCGTGCATGGACTAGCAACGCCCTCATATGGCTATTTCCTGGCGCTGATGCTCCCATTACTTCAGCGACAATCTTGTCTTGCTTGGGGATGGCTCAAACGGCTGTGTTGGAAGTTGGTACACCACCAGTCAAATATTTCTCCAGTGTCCCATACATTCTGCAAATGCTTGGCGAAACCCCAGATGGTCTCAGCGTACTGCAAAGCATGGAAATAGTGGGAGTTGGCGGGGCAGCTCTTCCGGAAACTGTAGGCGATCGTTTGGTGAAGCAGAATGTCAGCCTCGTCTCACGATTCGGAAGTGCTGAATGTGGGTTCCTGTTGTCCTCTCATAGAGAGTACGCATCTGACAAAGACTGGCAATATCTCCGAGTACCTGATTCCACTCATCTCCTTTTCGAACTAGAAGAATCTGGTCTATCGGAACTGATTGTGTTGTCAAGCTGGCCACATATGGCGAAAAGAAACAGAGGTGATGGAAGCTACGCCACCTCTGATTTATTCCAACCACACCAGGATATCAAGAACGCCTGGAAGTACCATAGCCGCAGCGACAGTCAAATCACACTTCTCACCGGGAAAAAGTTTGATCCTGCACCAATAGAGGACGAAATCAAATCCCGATCTACAAATATCGATGACATTTTCATTTTCGGCAATGGTAAGCAAGTGCCGGGGGCAATCGTCTTTGTTTCACGAGACGACGTAACGAACGCCTTGAAAAAGGAGATATGGATGACTCTAAAGCACGTCAACACTACACAGCAGCCTCATGCAAGAGTGTCCGAAACTATGATCGAGATAATCTATAAACCAGATGCTCGACTTGAACGAAGTAGCAAAGGTACTCTACTACGGTCCCAAGCCGAACAACGATATGCGTCAAATATCAGACGTCTGTACGAGCCGAAACAGGCAGCAGAAAACACTGATCAGCCAGCATCAAATGGCAGCGTCGATGATATCGTCCGCAAAATTTTCTCCGACGTAGTCAGGGGAGACACTTTTGCAGATGATGCAGATTTCTTCCACTGTGGTGTTGACTCAACGAAAGCCACACAGATCCGCTCAAAACTACAAGATGTATGTGTTCAAAAGTCCAAAAGGGTCCTGAGCTTATACATCCAGGCATTTGGCCACGATAATCTTCCATGGAACATCGTCTACGACTGCCAAAACATGAGACGGTGAGTTTAACTTCAGCCTACCAAGAGACTCCAGCTAAGACCAACACGGATAGACTTATTCGGTACTTTACTGAAGAGAGAAACACTGCTACTTCTCATTTTGCAGACCAGAATTCCGAAATGGTTCTACTTGCTGAGGAGTATTCCAACTTTGACTCGCCTCAAGTCCCTCTACGTGAACAGGCAGAGACCTCTGATCTTGCCATTGTAAGTGCTGCATATTTCGTCTCGCGAAATCTTGTTGACCGGAGTACTAGGTACTGACTGGAGCAACTGGCGGACTTGGGGCTCATATCTTGCATGCCCTTCAGATCGACTCTTCAGTCAAACGCATTGTATGCTTAGTCCGCGCTGCGAACAACAAAGAGGCACGGAACAGAGTTTCGGAAAGCTTGCGGACACGTAAACTTCCACCATTGCACGACGAAGGCTGCGAAGACAAGGTGTGGTGCATTCCAGTACAGCTCGGAGATACGCAACTCGGATTATCCGCCGAGATCGTGGACAAGCTAAAGGCTATAACCACACATATCATTCATGTCACATCCCCTACCATCCCCGATATTTACACGTGCTAAATTCTAGTAGGCAGCATGGGCTGTAAACTTTTCGTTGCCACTGCAATCTTTCGTCAAGGAGCACATTGCAGGCCTGCAAAACCTCATAAATCTTGCTACGTCCTGTCGAAATTTCCAGCGCCTCACTTTCTGCTCTAGCACAGCTAGTGTCATTGGCCAGGCGCTGTCGACAGATGACCTTCCGATTCGGGAGCAGATCTATCAGGCGCCTCCACCAGACAATTCACTAGGCTACTCTAAGAGCAAATGGGTTGCAGAGACGATTTGCTCAAAAGCTTTCAGCCATTCGCAATCGACTTCAAAGATGAGTGTACTTCGTATTGGCCAACTCACAGGTGATACAGAAACAGGAGTCTGGAATCGATCCGAGGCTTGGCCACTGATGCTTTCCACAGCAAAAGAACTCGGTTGCCTTCCAAGATTAGACGAACGCCTAAGCTGGCTTCCCGTCAATATCGCTGCCCGGGCAGTGGTTGAGATATCGTTGGGAGCTGTAGCCCGTTCGGACAACACATGCACAGTTTATCACTTAGTCAACAACGAACGTTCAACTTCCTGGACAGATCTGCTAATCTGGATCAACAACTTGACTCGAAATGGAATATCGATCGTTGAGCCTAACATGTGGCTTAGCAAGCTTGAAAGTGCTGATCACCCTTCACGCAGCCTGCTTGGACTATGGAAGAACAGCTTTGGGCTTGACGCACAGGGGCAAGGAAAGGAGCGATCGAAAAGGAAACAGGTCCTTTTTTTTGATACGAAGAATGCAGCGACGGCCACTCCTTCCATGCGAATTGTCGGTCCTGTCGATGAGGCACTGGTCGGCAAAATCTGGTCTTGGCTGAACGAAAGTGGATAATGCTCATCTGGGGTCATGGAAGGCGCAGATCAGGATTATATTGTAGTCTCGTGGTATCAAATGAAATATCGACTTAAAGTTTGCCGTGCTTGCTTTGAACTATTTGTGGCTGGAATGGATTGATATCGAAAAGTGAGAGACACTGCACAACAACTATCGTGTTCACTTTGACAGCCCGGAGGATTTTGTCATTGAAAACCTATCACAGAATCATGTTAGAGAGATCCCAGGAATGAGGAGAATACGTTTCAATTGCGGTCCTGGTGGGCTACGAAAATAAACTTGATTCGTCACTAGGGTTTATGTAGACAAAACTTTACGACTGGTAAACGCAATAATCATTTACGATGAGAAAGCCCATCAACCTCGGACTATGAAGATAAATCTATCATGCTTTTGTGGGCTCCACGACGTGAGCATGTCCATTCCCATTCACCTCTTTCTCGATGATCGATCCCTTCCGAACACCGTTGGTCTGCGTCTTGTTTTTGTTTGTGTGATGATCATTCGTACCATTGGTGTCTTTGTCGATACCGGTCCCGTTGGGGCTCTGAATCTTACCGTTGGCACCATTCAAGCTCCCTGCCTTCTTGGCCGCAGCTTCCACCATTCTCTCTTCTTCGGCCTGTGGATTCTCCGTATATCCAGTATCAGAAGCATCGACAT
Source organism: Cadophora malorum (assembly GCA_017365405.1). Classification (NCBI taxonomy): domain Eukaryota; kingdom Fungi; phylum Ascomycota; class Leotiomycetes; order Helotiales; family Ploettnerulaceae; genus Cadophora; species Cadophora malorum. Next base: position 21,873 of record JAFJYH010000422.1, on the reverse strand, counting down.
AAGCTTCAATTCCTTCGCCGTTTCTCGGGTACTCCTTCATGAGCTCTTTGTGTCTGCGGAGAGCTTCGTTCATCTCCTCAGCTGATACATCGTTGAGGAATGTGCAGCTGCCGATTGGGTTTGGTACAGCAGCGCGAAGAAGACCATCACGAGTCTTCAGAATGGCAGTGGTAGCCTTCGCAAGCACATCTTCGTCGAACTGGTGGTGGTCCATGGAGAGACCTGCTCGAGAAAAGAGGTTGAGCAAACGACGGTGTTCTTCATCGGAAATCAACTTTCGGTTGTTTGCGAGAGTCGCCGAATATGCCATGTCAATGCTGATAGCATGGCCGTGGCGGAGTGGAGTCTCTGGGACCAGCTCATGGAGAGGGGACCAAGTGTGTCCATAGGCAATGACTCTGTCAAGACCAATCTCATGAAGATTTGGGGTCTCGAGTCTCAACATCTCATGGATTCCCTCGCGGTTGATCTTGTCTGCGGCATCAATCAACTCCTGCGAAGAGCCATTTGCACGGCCAAAGGATTGCTCGATGAGCTGCTCGCAGTACTTGTCGAGCAGGTTGAATGTGTCCAAATGAGAGCAGGTTGAAATCTTGATGAGCTCTGCGAACCCGTTTCGGATTTGTGCTGTTGAAAGTGTGCGAAGGAAGGTGAAATCGAGGAAGGTGTGCATAGGGGCATGGTAAGCACCAAGTCGATTCTTGTAGTTCCCGTAGTTGACAGCAACTTTGATCGACACTGATGCATCAATCAACCCAATGACAGTGGTTGGGATACGAATGAAATTGGTGTTTCGTTTGTAGGCTGCGCAAGCGAATCTAGAAATACCTCTCAGTCAATTTCTCGTTACTTGTGTGGGGTCACTTTTGATGTTCTCGACTTACCCAGCAACATCTGTGACGAGCCCGCCTCCCACGACAAGCACTGGCTCCTGCAAAGGATGTTAGTGATCCACTTACAGGCCAAGAAACCAGAAAGTTATACCTTTCGATAAATACCGAACTCGTTCATTGAGTCAACAATGCTCAACAGTGTTGGCATCGTCTTAACCTTCTCTCCAATTTTGGTCTTGTGAATTTTCAACTCGAGGCCGTGATGTTGGAAGTAAGCCTCCATCTGCTTGCCATAGACATTGTAGATGTTCTGGTCTGTGACAGCTAGGCATCGTCCCCACTTCTTGTAGCAGTTTGCGAGGTTTGTGTTGGAAGGGTCAAAGATCCCATCAATGAATGTGAAGCCATACTCGATCTTCTCATATCCGGTGACATGGAAACCAGCGTGCCCGGAAGCTGACTTGGTCTCAGAAACGGTAGCTTTGAAGTCTGACATGGTGAAATGACTGATGGCAATAAGGTTGAATTGGTTGATTGAAGGGTTGAATGAGGGGTATCTGTGGGAGTCTAGGATAATATATCAAAGGGTGTATCAGCGGGTGGATTAAGTATAGAATAATTCCACGTACCCGGGCGGAACGACCTCCGGAATCTAGATTCCACACGCCCCTGATTTCAATGGAAAATCTAAATGGATTACGCGCACAACATTCCATCCTGGTACATTATGCTTAAGCCTGTAGCCGTCTGACTTGATGGTGTCAGTGTTCTACTACTTTCATCGGCTCCAAATTCGACCAGTCACATTTTCCAGCGAAGCGGTGGGGTCTGTGGCCATTGTATGCCGTGGAACTTAGACCCTGCAGTTAGTTCCTCACATGTAAAACAGAAATGCACTATTTTAGATAGATCTCAAGATCTTGGGCTAGAATCTGGGACTTTCCGAGCTTAAATGTCGTAATATTAGTGCAAACGGGCTGCGGGGTGGGCAGGTGGGGTTGACATGGGATTTACACATACCCATGGCATTGCAATGCAGTTCTTTAGAAAACTGGGTGGAACATTGACTTGCCGGGGACATCTTTGTCAACGACTCGTATTCAAGACAGGGCTGAAGTTAGATCGAATGCTTGCCTCGCTTAGACGACATTGTACCAAATGCCAGATACTCAATGGAGTGGATTAAATCTAAAGAGACATTCAGGATTCAGGAAACAAGATTCTGGTGATCAGATCGTATCTAGCTAGCCATACCAGGTATAGTGCATTTCCTCGTCCGGACTGGCTTCCGTTGCCGTAAGGCTACTGTACCTGCATTGGATGACATCAAGACCTGGTGAGACGGTCCCTGAAGCCAAGCGTACGACGGCGCGGTGTACAGGCTCTCGACCCCTCATCAAGACGTTACCAAGTTACATACTTGTAAGTCATGACGCCTTAGATTCTGCTTGATCTTTGTCCTCAACTTGCTGAGAAAAGCTGACGACAACCAATGATTATTGCGTTGCTGCCCCACGTTTTGACAGGTCAAATCCAATGACCGAACACGAACACGAAAGCACATGACAAGGCATTTCCTTGTGTAATACACGTCCTCGTTGATACCACCTGCCATTCGAGACTCCCATTTTCTTTGCATTTTACCACGATGCCTTCAGCTTTTGACGATCGAAAAGCGTATGCCCCTCAGGAGGAGGTTTTCGTGAGTGTAGATAAAGCTTCACGGGAGCAATAGCTAATGCGGTCCAGTTCGATGATGGAAGGGAAGAAGAGCTGGTTGCTTTTGTGAGCTCGAAGCCTGGTGTCCGAGGTTCCCCAGCCAAAGTTCTGGAAGCAATTGACGAATTTGCACGTACCAAGAGATATCTCATGAACGTTGGTGAAGACAAGGGGAAAATCGTGACCGAGATCATTCAAAACACAAAGCCAAATGTGATGGTTGAGCTAGGAGGGTACTGTGGCTATTCAACCATCCTCTTCGCGGATGCGATGCGTGGAGTAGGGGGCAAGAAGTATTTTTGTCTTGAACGGAGTCCCAAATTTGCTCACAACATCGAAGTGCTGGTAGATTTGGCTGGGCTCAATGAGATTATCGATGTGATTGTTGGCCCGAGCAATGAAAGCATCAAGTCCCTGTACAGTTCAGGGAAGCTTCAAAAGATTGATATGATGTTTCTCGATCATTACAAGCCAGCTTATACCACCGATCTGAAGCTGTGTGAGTCACTGGGCCTCATAGGCAAGGGTACAACGCTTGCTGCCGACAATGTTGTCAAGCCAGGCAACCCGCCCTACCTGAAATACGTTCGCAGCAGTGTCCACGATAAAAGAATGGCATTGACCCAAGCCGCCGAACAGGATACCAAAGACTTCCCAGGACGTTCGGCCAAACAGTATGGTGATGTTGAAACCCTCAGTACAGAATTCAACGGGAACCCCAATATCATCTACGAGAGCAGGCTGGTTGAAAGCTGGGAGCCTTCTGGAGTTGCTGTGAGTTCATCAGCGAAATACTTTGCGGGCCAGTCTAACAGAAACCATAGGATGCAATTGAAGTAACAGCCTGTGTTGGAGAGGAGGAAATATGAGGCAAGAATTTCGGGGAGGCTCAAGGATCTCCATGCGACTCAAACTTCTTTGCCCGTGCTCTAAAGTGTCTGAAGTCACCATTTACAAGACCAGTTATCTGGAAAAAATAGTTTGAGAGCCTTGAATTATTAAAAAAGCTCTTTCAGCTCTGGAATACCCTTACACATCTCCCGGACCCGTATATTCAGTGCTTTTCCTTCTAGTTGAACTTGATTCATCATTACGACTCGAATGTTGTGATTTCTATGCAAAATGTCGAGTTCCAATTAGGAAACAACCGAATTTGAAATTTGGATTTCTTGTAATGCATGTACTGTCGCCAACAACCGTTGGACGAACCAGGCACTCAATTCCATTACGTAGCTTCACATGGTTACGCCTGTGGGTCGCTACGCGTGATGACGCTATTACATTTATTCCTGCCGTCGACTCTTGAATTTCTTCCTGCACCACTAGACACTGGACTTTGCTTCATCGACTTTTGGTCTGCCTTGTCTATCATTCCGTACCTCCTAGAGCCAGCGGATTGTTGTCTCAATGCCTCTGACAGCTGGATCCCCGATCTGGTTGCACTTCCTCGAAAATGCAGCCTTGATCTCTCTCGCAGTCATTTTGAGCCCCCTTTGCACTTTCATCGCGACCTTGAGCTCAATTTTATCGCCCCACACTAGATTCGCACGACAGATTCGGCAACAACGACAATGGCGAAGCGAATCTGCCCGTGGTCGACCCCGCACCGTTCTAGTCACCGGAGTTGGCATGAGTAAAGGGCTCTTCATTGCGCGAGCATTTTATCAAGCGGGATATACCGTTATCGGAGCAGATTTTGAGCCTTTTTACATTCCCGTTTGTGGGCGATTCTCCAGAGCACTGAAGTCCTTTTACAGGCTATCGAAGCCTTCCAGCAATTGTGATGCCAGAGCCTATATCAGCAGTCTTCTGGGTGTCATCAAGACAGAAAATGTCGATCTGTGGATCAGCTGTTCTGGGGTTGCCTCCGCAGTTGAAGATGGAGAGGCTGCTGAGGCAGTACAGAGTATGACAAGTTGTCGGGTCGTGCAGTTTGGAGTCGACATGACAGGTCTTCTTCATGAGAAGCATTCTTTTATTAAGAACACCGAGCGATTGGGATTGAATGTCCCCGAAACTCATTCTATCACTTCCATAGATGAAGGAATGCGGCTACTACACCCCGAAAACGCATATCTGGACAAGGTTTTCATCATGAAAAGCGTCGGCCTGGATGACTCGATTGGGGCTGACATGACACTGCTTCCTTTCTCCCAAATGAAATGGACACGAACACATCTTGTAACCTTGCGACCTTCTCCCTCCAGGCCGTTTGTTCTCCAACAATTCATCAGTGGACCCGAGTACTGCACACACTCAATTGTCATCCGAGGAAAGGTCGTTGCATTCACATGCTGCCCTTCTGCAGAGCTTCTGATGCATTACAAGGCCCTTCCCACGTCGTCCGAAATTTTCGGCACTTTGCTCAAATACACTCAAATGTATGCCGAGAAGATGGGAAGCAACATGACTGGTCACTTCTCGATCGACTTCCTCCTTGACCATGAAAGTGCTGAGAAAGACCTCATGAAGAAGGTCTACCCGATAGAGTGCAATCCTCGGGCTCACACAGCCGTGGTACTCTTCGCCGAACAGAGCGTTCAAATGGCTGAAGCATACATGGCAATTTTCAGCAGCAAAAATGATCCAAAAACAATCCCATTCACGGTCTTCACGTCTTCGGACACGGGTTATTACTGGGTTGGACACGATTTTGTTACTCAATTCATACTGCCTCTCGCTACATTTGCGACGTTCAAGACGCCATTCTCGCATCTGAGGCATAACTGGACGGAATTCTTTCAGCATCTTGTGTATTGGCGCGACGGCACCTTTGAAGTCTGGGACCCCTGGCCGTTTTGGGCCCTGTACTGTGTTTACTGGCCGTGCATTTTCGCTTCGCGGATGCTTACCGGGAGGAAGTGGAGTCGATGTAACGTCAGCACGACGAAGGTCTTTGACTGTTGAAACCTCCCCTCTACCAGATATCAGGGCGTATCTCCAATGTCCTTCTTCTCGTGCATCTGTGTCCTTGTTTGGAGAATAGGTGATGTTTGGATTTGCATTGATAATCATGAGACGAGCATCCAATGGGCATGAAAAGATGGTCATCTTGACCCAAGATATTGTAATGAGATAGAACTTTAGTCAATGAGAAGTCTTTGGAATCTCTTGGCCTGATCTGACACCACAACATCTTTTTGCATCGCTACATGCCTGAGTAGTTTCCAGTTCCCTAGAAAGCCCAGAAGAGAGCACGGAATTGCCAGCCATTATCCTCGAAGAGAACCCGGCTGTCATCTCGATAGACATTCCACTTTTCGCCCTCCTTATCTGCGAATCCAACTCTGGTAAACAAAGGCGATCGTCCAGCATCGTCAGCCAGATTCCACTTCACTACATGCCCGCTCCCTCCCAGAGTGGCTACGTGTCATTGTTAGCATTTATCATCTAGCAGTACGAAATATCACTCAACGATCGCATTCACCCATGATCAAATCGAAAACAAAATTTGGTGCCCGGCAAACGAACAGAAGAAAATAGAAGAGGATGAAAGGCATGTTAGGCACTAGTGTAATGCGCAGGAAGAAGAGAAACGTACCTTCTCCGCCATTTTCCCACCAAGCAAAAGATCCATTAGAAACCTCAACGTATTCATCGGGCTTTTGGCCGTCATTGTTACCGAAGTGGGAGTAGTATGCAATTCCAGAAGCTTCGAACCCGTTCCGCTCACGATTTATGAGGTAAACTCCGTCCGTGGTTGTTCGCTGGATGCCTTCTTTTGGGTACAGGCGCATGGCGAAAGTTTTGTCGAGGTTGGAGATCACTCGATTCCATGGAGCGGAGGACCCGTCGAGCGTCATGCTAGCGTCGTAAGAGTACTGCCTTGAGTTTGTGTCAGCACACAGCACGAGTCTTCCTGTCTATCGAGGTAGAAAGAACCCGAGGGGAATGGAAACTCACATGATGGACGTTCGATCGTATCTCGAGTTGATGACGTCCTCTTGATTTGCTGTCAAAAAGAGGTTGAAGTCAACGGAGGCTTGGCTCCAGCCATAAACCCTCTGATAATACTCATAAACCACCGATTTGTTCCATTGAATGTTGGCAATTGGAGATGCCTGTTCATGAATGAACCCGAGAGCGTGGCCAAACTCATGGCACACGGCGGTACTGAATTCCAAATCGCTCGTGTTGTCAGTCATTCCTCCGTAATTCATAGTTGGCTGGTCCTGACTGATGTTGCGACAGTTAGTGCCCAGTGCTGACCAGTATCCATCTCGGTCGAAGGAGATGCGGATGTCTGAGTCTCCAAGTGCGTCACGCTCCATCCATTTGAATGTCAAGTTGGCATAGCGAGTCCATTCATTGGCGAACTGTATTGGCTTAGCTACTTTGCCGCTATCAACAAGCTCTACAAGATTGGCCCCGGGCCACATACGACATGTTTGGGATTGGGAGCGGATTTTTACCTGGATCACCTTGCTGCGAACGAAGTCGCTCTGCCTATAAGAAGAGGTTAGTGAACGACAGAGATCCGGTGGAAAGAGATATAGTAAGGTAACTGGAATTTGAGACGCGACATACCCCCACATGTTGACAACGATTTCTGATCCATTCGGCCAGTACCATTCCTTCTCAAGTGCAAGGCGGTCCTCACCAGGAACGGCTTTCATCTGAGCGCAGCAATGACCACCGAGAAAGTCGGAAGACATTATTGAATATTATTCGGCTTGAAATGGGTTGAGAAAGTGTGAATGGGGAGCAGAAGTATGCAATGGACTGAATGAAAGACGTGAATCTTGGAAATTGAAGTGATGTTCCTAGACAGTTGAATATGGAGGTGTTTATATACTTCGAGGTACTGTACAAGAAGTCCTTCGTTGACACATACTTGCTTGCGTGTTAGGAATGGCCCTGCTGTTGTAGCATCAGGTGCCAAGTATCTCATCTCACCGCGAGAATGCCGGTGGAAAAGTACGAAAGCAATACAATCTAGGGGAGAAGCGGTCTTCACCAAGGTAAAAATGGCGGAGGTCGTAAGGCTTGGCAGCAGACATTCGGGCAGCAGATATGTCGGTGGTATTGTGCTGTACCTCCATTGCAAGGCTTTGCGTGCTGGTACATGGAATATTTGAAGGAGCAGGCGCAACGAGTGGATCCCTCAGCTGTGAGAAATTGAGTATGGCGCAACATCAGGTCCTCGAGCCAAGGCTGCGAAGATGTGCTGCTTACTGCCTGCAGCAGACAGCTTTCAGTATGCTCCACAACCTAACAACGTTACGCGTGCCTCCAAGGGAGGGAAGAATTGCTTGTGGGAGGTACAGTAAACCGCATTGTGAATTTCGCAGCTCATTCCGTGTTTATGAGACCCAAGGCATTACCTGACATTGTCTATGGTTGACGACTGAACAATTTTTCGCTGTACCAATACAAACCAGTCCGAGGCACTAGACGTTGGCAGATACTCAAGCTGGTGGGACCATGCTGACTGCATCGGATGATGGGTGCATGAAGCTGAACTTGTGAAGCGAAGTACTGACTTGGAATTCCTATTGGGAGAAGCAATTCCGGCCTCCTCCGCACACTCAAGATCACGGAATAGATCCAGACGCAGAGCAGTGTTGCTGATCCAATGTCTGTGAATATCTGTACTGCAGGCAATCCCCTGCCAAGACTCTTCGCATTTGATGAAGAAGGCCTACTAATGTACAACGTCGAGAACAATGGCAGAAGTCAACTTCACTAAACTATTCTTCCTCATCCACAGTTGAGGCCCACTTGATGATCACTTAATCATTGAACATGAGACAACCGCATGATATACGCAGAAGGTATGTACCAAAAGTCTTTCGATTGTACTGGGAAACCGCCATTCCAGCACTCCCACAGTCCTACTTGGACAATCGGCGAGCTTTATTCGCTAGGGAACAACCCGGATCCACTTTAGAACTCAATAAGGACCTTCAGAGCTTCGTGTTTAGACGCAGCTCCAAAAGTACTGTAGGCAGCTTCCATATCGCCAAAAGCAAATTCTACTCGGTTTAGCCATGGTCACTAATCGGGCATCGGTCTGTTAAACTCACTGTGGGTGATCAATTTCGAGGGATCCAGCTTTCCTGAGAGTGCCAGCTTCAAGAGCATCGGGGTCGTGACTGTATCTACGAGTCGTGTAGTGATCGCTATTGCCATTAGTGGTATCCAGAAATACATAGAAAATGCCTACCGATATTTTGCGCCCACAGGCTTTCCAGATGCAGATCGACCTTCGTTCCATGAACCCCAACGTTTGCCAGCACTCCTCCCGGAGCGATGATCTGTTGGCAGAGCTCAAAGCTCTGAGGAACACCAACAGCTTCAATGACAGTATCACACCCCTTGCCTTCTGTCAAAGCTTTGACGGCTTCGGCTGCTTTCCCATCACTAGGGTCAATCGTATGGTGTGCGCCCAAAGACTTCGCAACCTGCAAGCGATTTGAGTCCATATCAATCATAATGATTATAGATGGCGAATACAACTGTGCAGTAATCATAGCAGCTAGTCCGACAGGACCAGCACCCACGATCACCACCGTGCTCCCAGGCTCTACTTTGCCGTTCAAAACTCCGCATTCCAAGCCGGTTGGGAATATGTCGCTTAGCATAACCAAAGCTGCTTCATCTGCTCCGGCCGGTATAGGATATAAGGAGGAATCGGCATGGGGAATTCGAACATATTCGGCTTGGGTGCCATCGATTGTGTTTCCGAGGATCCAACCTGATATTATTAGTGAGGTCTTGCATGAGAGATCGGACACATACCTCCCGTAGTACAGTGCGAGTACATTCCTTTCCGACAGTATTCACAGGTTGCGCAAGAACAGATACAGGATATCAGGACATGCTCTCCTTTCTTGAACCCCTTGACCGATGCTCCAGTTTCTTCAATTATCCCAACACCTTCATGGCCTAAGATCGTACCCGGGGAGCAAGTAGCAACGTCGCCTTTACTGATATGCAGATCAGTGCCACAGATTGTGGATTTCGTGAGCTTGACAATGGCATCGGTTGGTTGCGAAATCGTTGGTTTGGGACGTTCCTCCATCTTGACTTCCCCAATTGCCTTGTACACGAGTGCCTTCATGGTGGAGTAAGAAGCTTGTCGAATTGGTGGCCGAAACATGTGCCCGTGCGATAACACCCGTACAGTTCTGAATGTTTGCATCGCTAAAAAGTGGTGAATCTATATCTTATGTTTCCGCGATTGCCAGATCTGCTGTGCGACTGTGGAAGTAGTTGTCGCTGGCATCAAGCCGCTGCTTCCGCTCCATTGGATCATGTTGGAATGCGGGGAAACCATTGCTTGCATGACTGATGGCGTGGAAGTGGTGTGAGAGTGGTGAGTTCGAGATTTGGAGTGGCATGATCGAGAAGGAGAGACGTGAGGCGAGGCTGAAGCAAGTCAATCGCCGCTGAGTCATCCAAAGATGTTTCTTGTGTTATTTCCTGTTCCCCGCCTTCATCCTTCACGACCCCAACACCAGCCATCCTTCCATTTCACCTCAACCTTTCTAGCTCCAGTCCGATCTCAGCTGATAGTCTGTCATACCCTATATCTTCCGGGCAAAAATATTCTCTATTACTCTAAAACACGAAGTCCTTAGAATGAGCACACCACTACCGTCGATAAGCTAAGAAGCTTCCATGTAGGGAAACAATGCGGTTTCTTCAAGTTCAATATCATGAAGGTTAAACCTTGCTTCTGTGCTGTCCTTTTTTTCTTCACCATTTCATCTTCGAGCATTGAATGGAAAAATGGTGTAGCAAAAAACTTCCATGGTTCAGGAGGAGTATGTTTGGCCTTGGGTAATTACTGGTAAGTCCAGGAAATGGCACGTTTCCCTTCGGATGCTGTTTTCTACGCGTCTCCTTGATGGCTGTATAGTAGCCTCTGTTCCTTGATATGGCATGCCAGTGACGAACTTAAGTTGAATCTTACAATACCTTTTCTTGTCGCGTCGCACTGCCTGGAGAGACAGAGTCAAATTCCTGTAAGCAAGGCGGTTTGATGTCAAGAGACCGATCAGATTACTCTCTCACTAATTGCTTTGTGGAAGGGACACGAACCAAGAAGCAAACTTTGTCTTCTGGGAGGAGTAAAGATAGCAAAAGTTCTTCATTGCTCAAAGTTCCCGTTCTTCCGTCTTCGTGAAACTACATTTGTCGTAATTGAAAAGCTCAATTTCGTCGCCTATCTCCCTGTTTCACCCATAAAATCAAAATGCTGATACAAAAGCTCTCTTTCCAACGGGCATAGTTCCGTCGTTCTTCCACAAAGGACCTGCCGGTGATGCTGGATTAAGCGAGGCGAGGGTGGTGCACGTCACAAGTCAACAAATCGTTCCTTCCGGCCCCAAATGCCCTCCCATTATCTCCAGCCAAGATACTTCAACACGCGTCGAGTCATGCGCGAGGTGGCTATGCGTTTACGCTCTTCTGTCTTGCTGCGCTACATTGATTCTTCTCGATCTTGATTTCACCCTCACCCCCTTTCATCCTTGTCCGCAATAACCTCCAAACCGCAAAGATCGCCAATTTCAGCAATTCTAGTTCAGGATGTTTTACCATCTTCCTATCCAAGACACAAGGTCACAGAGCGTCCGTATAAGCTCTATCCACTCATGTGTTCCTTCGTTATCGCCTCTGCCTTACACATCAGCTGTTTGCATCAGTTGTTTGCTTTAAACAGAGGGGCAACTTGTGCGAGACGCTCACCTTCGCACTCCTTCCAGCAAAGCAATGCTGAGTCTTGATAGACCAAGCTTGACCGCAACAGCTGGTATGAGAACAACTCGCCCGCCTCGCTCAAGCTGAGATACAGGGAGTTGCAATCATCCATTGACATGTAAAGACGAAATCATCTGGACCGACATGGCTGGAGAGTAGAGGCATTGGGGTCTTTCCACATGTAATCAGGGTGGGTGTAGCTCGAGTGAAGACGCCGAGCATGGCATGAAAGGAACTTTGGTAGTCACATGGCTTGACTCCGAAATACAGGAACTTCCATTGCTCCACCGCCAAACTTAAGGCATGCCTTGATCCACTGATGCTCCAATGTTACGGGGATAAGAATGAAAAAGAAAAAAGCATACAGGAATTTACCGAGAAGCGATCGGACCTCTAAAGATCTCAGCAGGCAAGTCACTTGAGTGACGATCAACCCGGTTTCGGCCTCGCATAACGGAAAGGCATGCAAGCTGGCACAGAAATACATCAGAATGATGTTTTTGGGGATTGATCTTAAGTTTCATTATCTCATTAATGGGTATCCTAACGCCGGCTACAAAAGGTCCAAAGTCGTCGCTCCTTTCCTCAATCCAGCTCTTCTTGTATGTGCCCACCGTCTAAAATTATCCGATAGTATCCCAAGCAAAGTTAAGAAAACAAACTACTCAACACCACCAACAACACCCCTGACAGAATCATAAGCACTCTGCATGACATGCTTCGACTCCCCCGTGACAGGATCATACACATGACAGCCATATGTAGCCGCATTAGGAGGTGTATACACTGCATTCAAGTTAGCACCTCTCATCCTCATCTCAACTCCACTTAAATGGAAATAGAAGGCAAACTTAGACTTACGATGCAACGAAACCGCATACTCCGTCAGACTCGGATTTATAATCTCATGTAATCCCATCTTATCCGAAATATACGCGACTTTATTCTCGCCAAAATCCGTCCTCGCTATCTCTTTCAATCCTCCCTCCTCATTCGCATGCCTCTCCATCGTTTCCCTTTCCCTTACCACACTACCGCTCTTCTGCACCGGCATAGCGAACCTCCTCTCCCTCAAGGTCCCCTTCATGATCTTCATCAGACAATGCGAGTCCGCGTGGTCATGGATGGGACTGCGCATCCCCGGTGTCCATACGAGGAGGAGGAGGTTGAAGATGCCTGGGACGGAGGTGATGAGGTTGCGGGTGTATTGTTTTGTCGGGTTGGAGTGGGCGTATTTGGACCATTGGGAGTGAGAGGAGGGGGAAGAGGTGTAGGAGCGGAGGAGGCCGTGGAGGGTTGGGAGGTGTTTGGGGGTGGTGGTTAGGTGTTTGCTCAGGGCGTTGAGGAGGGCGTCGAAATCTGAAAATGAGGATTGTGGTGGGGAAGATTGCGTGGAGGGAGGAGTGCGTGCTGATGGTGTGTGAGCGGGTGTTTGGTTTGGGGAGGAAGGAGAAGACGAACTGGATTGTGGAAGGATTAGAGAGGAATGCGAAGGTTGTTTTCTGGGTTCGATGGATGTTGCGTTTTTGGCTGTGACTGTAAGGGTGCGGTGGATAGGTGGGATGCGGGGTGATTGGGCTGGGAGTTTGGAACGGAGAGTGCGGATGGTATTGGGTTTGAGGGGAGGCATGATTGTAGTGTTGTGCTGTAGTGGAGCGAAAATTGAATCTGGAACCTTGAGAAGGACGGCAAAATGAGGTTTTCACGAAGTATTGAAGTTTGGAGTGAAGCAGAGGTATTTGAGGAATACAGAAATTGAATTAACAGAATTGGCGGGAGACACCGCTATAAAGTAGAGCATGCATCGAGAACACGTAAGACTAGGTCCGTTGCCCGAAACTGCCAACTGGTATGGTATGCAGTGTTATCAAGGATGATATCCACTAGGAGACTCACATACAAATCATCCTGGATAGGAGTCAACTTGTACAAGTCCTCTCCGCTGACCATCTGATTCCTGTCTGGTATTCCTGAGCAAACAAGCCATTTGTCTTCCTCCTGCTCCTTCAAGACCATCCACCAAGTATAGCGAATCTCCCTACCTTGTTGTCCTTCATTTCCTCAATTCTTTCCAAGCTTCACTCGCACCCTTTCGACTCTTCGTATCGCCCATTGATGCCGTCTATCCATTTCAAACTCTGCCCAACCAATTGCATCTCTCCAGTCGACCCATGGTTACTTTCCGCGTCGCTATCAGGTAAATCTGCTCATCAAGGTCACCGCCGTTCGGCGAGTCTCGAGGATTCGAACCAATAGCGGAAGGGGTTGGCGGGGTCATCGGACCAGCGATAGGGATTCGATAGTGGGGTACAGTGAGACGATGCGATGTGCGGTCTTGTTATCTTGGCTTGGCCGAAGTCCGCGTAATGTCGGTCCAGCAAAGGTCAAACTCAAATCAAGTCTCTTGATAAGAAATGAAACAGGTGTTGGACTAGAGAAAGTCCAACTGCAACCGCAGAGGGAAAAGAGGTAGAGAAACGACTGGAAAACAACGAGAAGGCAAACATATCCAAAATATACTGCCAAAACAGGCGCAGAGGATGGCTTCCCGCAACGCCGCTGCGCCCGTAGTGTCAGACTCTGACTGAGCACTTGCTTGTCCTTCCTTATGCCGTCGCTGGCCCCTCATCACATCCTTTCCCCGTCATCGGAACGTAATCCCAGGTGCCACTCCAGTCCTCCTCGCGCTCCGTACATCCAAAGCAAGCCAAAAGTTCCGCGTTGAGGACAAACCCACTCGAGTCTCTCCTATTGGATCCCGCAGAATGGCGTGTGTCACTCTGCCTTCAAGGTCCTCACTGAAGACCTCTCGAAAAAGCGACGAAAAGACGAGAAGAAATTCGACAAACAGGAGGTGAATTGCTGGTGTTTAGATGAGGATATATTATGTAGAGGAGAGGAAGAGGGGAATAGGAAGAGAGAGAGGTTGATGTGCTGAAGTAGCTGTCCAGGCAGGAGGATGCTGATTCGTTGGGCGGTCATTTTAGCGTGACAGGGGCGATTGCGTGCGAATTGCTGTTTTCTCGTGACTTGAGAAACAGCTGAGTCAGCTCCAAGTCCTCACCATCACCAATTCAGCTCCGTATCATCATTCTCCTCTCTTCTTCTGTAGGGTATTTTCAGAATGAAGGAAACCGGCAAGAAAGTGTCTATATCAACATGCTTCATACATTCATGTAGTGCATGGTCCAAACTACACATCTATTTCGAAAAGCACGATGCCAGTCAGCCCAGCGCTGGTTCATTCAAAATCATCTCACTCTCCTTGATAGCCCTTTCCAACCTCTCAATATCTTCTCCTAACTCTCTCCTTGTCTTCCTATCCGCCACACTTTCCGCACAGATCTTTTTCACCTCTTCGTCTGTCAGGCTATCCACCCACTCCGTCGAGAAGACATCCATCACTTCTCTGATAAACTTCGGTGTCAACCCATTCTTACATACTGCGTCCGTGTAGTGCTGGACGGAGATGCTATAGTAGGCCTTAAGGATGTCGTGTATCTCGTAAACGATCTGTCGCTCATCAGTCAAGACTTCTTTAAGTCTATCCTTATTGACTTGAGCGAATGTTATCAGGGACTTGAAGGACTGTTCCGACTCGATCTTGCTGGCAGCGTGCGGGTCGGGATTCTGAAGATGGCCGAAAATGTTGCCTTTGGCAGGCCCGGGCGGTGCTATCGTAGAGCCGAATGTATTTACTCCTGGCCCAGAAGTGGGAGGTGTACTGAAGCTGAATAAGCCTGAAGTCGGCGCGGGTGCTCCCCCTTTGGCCCCGGTTGCTGGAACAGAACTCAAGGAGGACTTATTCTCGAGCCTAGTAAGAGCACTGATCCATCGTAGCGTGCGAGCCTCCCGAACTTCTCTCACGAACTGCTCCTCGCCAGCAACGAGTTGAAGGCCTTCCTGTTCATTGCGAACCAGGTCATAGCAATATGTCTCGAATTTGAGTATCTTCTCCTGGACCGCCTTCTTCATCAGGTCTTTCAGTGCAGTAGCCACAAGCTGGTTCTTGCAGGCGCCATCGATATTGTACTCCATGGCTGCGAGGAATGCCGACTTCACTCTCTTGAGAAAGGTTACCGTGATCGACCTCCATTGTCCCGTCTGCTGCTCGAATAGACGTTCTACGAGCACTTCCGGAACGATGCCTGGGATGAATGACGACTTTGAGGCTTGGTAATGGAAGTTGATCCAGGTGTAAATATTCATCGTTTCTTCAACGTTAGTACTGTCGGCGCTCACGTCAGAAAGGAAGTCGTTTTCCACGGTTGCCGTCTGGAATGTCCACTTAGCCCCGTAATGCTTCAACGGTTCTCGGAGGCTGGACTTCTTCAGGGCATTCAGCCTCTTCAGTAGTTGTGAGCCCTCTGGCTTGTCAGTTGACACTCTCAAGGTGTCCCGCAAACACTCATTCTTGTACCCTTGATAAGTTTCCACAACCGAGTTCAAATATGCTTTTTGTAACTCGAGCGTGCTTCGATCCGGGCCGAGTTGTACGAGCAATCCACGTTTCTGGCTCAGAATACTCCGGGTCTGTTGATTGAAAGCTGGAAACTCAGCTCGAATATGGGCACAGAAGACATTGCTGAGGCCAGTTCTCAAGGCTGCGATGCCCAAACGGTTTGGGTCAAGGCCTGACACTATGGGAGACCACTCTGGTGACGTGAACAGCTTCTGTTCCTTCTCTCTGGCGGCTTCAAGCGAAACCTTCGCCTTTGCCTCTGTGCTGGATCGGTTCTTAACCATGTACCAGCCATGATTCAAGTTTCGTTCTTGATTTTTGGCGCGACGGAGGGTCTTCAAGAGTCAGCTTGTAGCACGAATTGATCATAGATGATTAAGACATACTGCTTCAAATGCGTCCGTCTCGGAAGTGATCGCGAGATCACATTTCGTCATAACGCCAAGGGTTCTGCTTCCATTGACATCCACATCATCAGCAAACTTGAAGATCTTCTGGCCAACGGTCGACTGCGAAGCTTCCATGACAGCCCTAGTGCTTGTTAGTGGCGAGCATCGCTTGCGGAAGATGTTTTCATACACTATCACTGTTCTGTTCTCTTCTATCAATGATACTACAAGCCTCTCGATATCAGCGACGGATGTTGCATCCTGCTCAGAATTTGCGGCTACAGCAGGTCAGTGACCCGAGTACATCATTGCGGGAACTCGGATAGTCTCACAATGATACAGCCCAGGTGTATCGACAAAGCTCAAGCTCTTGAAGTCGGGCCCTCTCATCTCAATTTGCAAAACATGACTTGAGATCTGGCGTGCTGGCGTCTCGACTGATCTGATATTTGCAGCTTGGTCTCGTGCAAAAAGAGGGGCGGGCACCCCGAATAGGTCTGATGCCTGCAGTCGTCAGTAGTCATGTTTGAAGCATATGAGAATTGATCTGATTCCTGACCTCTCGCAATATCTCCTCGAATTGAATCTGCGTCATTGGCTCGTTGTAGACCTGTCCCAGATTGAACCTCTGCATTCTTTCCATGTCAAGGGCAGACAGAGAGGCTCCTTTCGGATCTAGGATAATGCTCGGCTTGATCTGGAACTTCTTCTCGTCTTCGATGAGAGTGATCTCGATGGGAAATCTGGTTCCAATTCCGGTGGTGATTGGGACTGGAAGGCCCGTCAAGTTCTCGAGTAGACTTGATTTTCCACAAGATTGGGCTCCGGCAATGACGAGCTATAGCCGGTCAGTACGCTGAATAGAACTGATTGGATACATTTTAGTACCCTTGGAAGCTCAATGTCCTTCCCTACTCCGAGCTTCTTGTACATGTCAATGATCCTCATGTACTTCAAAGTTTCTTCATTGTAGAAGACTGTTCCATCAACAGGAATCCGAGGTTCTTGTTGAGATAATTCTTGGGTCTTTCTTGGAGATCCATTTGTTGTCGATTTGCCCGTAACCGATCCAATTGAGGGCGTTGGCGCAGGTGTATTGCGGGTGTTCTGAGATGGCGTTTTCGGTCCACTATCCACTGGCTCTGTCGCTTGAGCAGGAAGTGGATTTTTATAACGAAATGGCAAAGACTCATCCACCGCTAGAACGGGAGTTGGACTCTTGTTAATCGTTGGTGGCGCAGTCCCAAATTCGAATGCCATTTTCTAACTATATGCACCTCTGGCTTACAGGGGGGAAAAAACTGATGATAATGTTATTTTCTGGCTGGACAGCTGACAAGACCAAGAACTATTGAGGATATCAACGATAAATTCGGCAGAAGGGTCAATTATAAATACATTGGATACCTTCATCGCAGCCTCGGCGCAGTACAGGCCTCGTGCATGGTTACCAGCGGCTAAGGCTGCTTCTGCGGGCCTGACCAGGGACAACCAAACGGTCGGGACGTGAACCACGAATGAAAAGCAGTATTTTGCGCGAGTTTTGTGGCGATGCAAACGACCAAAGTATCACCCGTTGATCTATACTCATTTGGTTCGAATCATGCAAGTACAAGGTATATTTGTCGCTTGACAGCTCCAGATGTGGAAGGTCTTCGTCATCCGATGCAGGCTTGAAGATGTTGGTGTTTGAGGGTTAGGTGTCCCCTAAGCTACCCTACAACTTTAGCGGCACGTCTACTTTGGCGAGACGTTGTTTTCTCGTGATTGAGAAGAGAGGATTCTATAGAGTCGGCCACCATGGAACTCGTCAGCACTCCCACATGTTGGACCACTTCTGCTCTGATGCTTCATACGAAAAGCGATTGTAATGTTGAGGCTAGAGATACTTTACATTCTATAATTTCTGATACAGCCTGTAACCTGGTGCCGAACTGCTTGATGCTACTTTCACTCCTTTTGCGAGGTCGCCTGGGCACTGAGGGTGATCGGGATGCCCGTTCGTTTCCCCTTCCGGAACATGCCAGCATCCAGCTTGTCTACAGCCGAGTTTCTATATCAAG
The DNA here is from genome assembly GCA_017365405.1 of Cadophora malorum. Lineage (NCBI taxonomy): Eukaryota > Fungi > Ascomycota > Leotiomycetes > Helotiales > Ploettnerulaceae > Cadophora > Cadophora malorum. Next base: position 3,701 of record JAFJYH010000422.1, on the reverse strand, counting down.
CTGTTCCTCCTCCTCCTTCTCCTCCTCAATCAGTATCTGCGACTATCTTCCATACCTGGATATCACTCAACGCATCAACCCACTCATCACAGAACACATCCATAACTTCTCGGATGAACTTCTTGTTCAATGCCGTTTTGCAAACTGCATCCGCGTAGTGCTGGACCGAGATACTGTAGTACGCTTTCAAGATATCGTGGATCTCGTAGACAACCCTGCGATCGTCTGACAGTGCTTCTTCCAAGCCAGAAAGTTTTTGCTTGGCAAGGCTCGCAAGCGAGGTGGTCGAGGACCTCGAGGGTGCTGGAGTGATCGAGAGCTCTTGTTCTACCGTCGCTGCAACTGGTGGCTTCGGGTTCTCTGGCACAGACTTCCGCCCAAGAGAAAGTTTGGCAAATGGACTGACGGGCACACTGGGCTCTCCAAATATTGGAGTTGGCCGATCCATGAGCGAGAAAGTGTGGCCTGCGAGATAGGGAGGCTGATGAAGTGTCTGGGACAATGGCTTCATTGGGGTTCTGGTAGCCACTACAGCTGGCGTTAAACCACCACTCTTCGAAATCGGTGTGCTCGGGGTTGGTTTTCTGGCGGTTGTCTGGGATGAGAAAATCGATTTTTCCGTAGCATTCTTGCTCAAGGCTGCGAATGAGGATGGTCCAGAGATGCCACTTCCGAAAGTCTCGGCTCGTTTGGTAGTTTTCGGATTTCCCGCAACAGCATCCTCGGATGGTAGGAGACTCTCGCTCTTCGAGATCGAGCCATCAGTGGTAGATGGAACCAATTCCCGAGCTGCCTTTTTTGACTTCGGACTTGCTGAATCGGGTGCCATGTTGATGTCGGCTCCATTCTCCATTCTGACCAATGTCTGAACCAAACGTACTGCACGAGCCTTCTGCATCTCCATGATGAAAGCCTCTTCTCCCGCAAGGTCATGTAAGCCCTCCAATTCATTCTGTCTCAGCTCTGAACAGAAGTCTCGAAGATCCATAACCTTGTCAGTAATGTGTCGCAAGAGAGAGCTTCGAATAGCTTCCACAACATGCCTGTTCCGACAGACTTCACTCAAGCACTGCCGGATGGAGGTCATAAGGAGCTCCTCAACCTTAATAGCAAATCCCTTCGTGACCGTGTTCCAAGCTGCTGTCTGTTCATCGAAAAGTTGGTCAATCAGTGTTGGAGGAACCAGCCCAGGCATTGTGTTCCACTTCGTAGCCTGATAATGATAGTTGATCCATGTATAGATGTTATTGTTCTGCTGATAATCAAGACTTCCAGCGGCCTCATGAGCTACCTCATCTATCCCCATTGTTGGTGTTTGGAAGGGTCGAAACTTTCCCTGTTTTTCTAATGGTAGCCTGAAGTTGTCTCTCTTCGACGCAGCCAAGCTCTGCAACAGTGACATGGAAAGTGATCCGGGCTTTGAATCCCCATTCAAGCAAAGATTCTTGGGACCTTGATAATCACGGACGAGAGATTTGAGCCATAATCGCTGTCCCATTAATGCACCCTCGTCGAAATATGGACGTTGCAGCTCTTTCTGTTCCGGAGACGACCCCTCGTTGGAGGAGGATGGAGAATCCTTGGATTCATGTTCCGATGCTTGGGTAGTGATGGACGGAGTTGGGCAAGGTGTTGGAGACTGAGATGAAGATTCAGATGTCATGGAAGGAATAGCGCAGGGAGTTACACCAGGAGTCGAGGACTGGGCTGTCGTCAAAGGGGTATCGATATGCTCAGACGCGGGTTGAGGTTTCGATGTCGGGATATCATCATCATCATCATCGTCCAGAGCGAGTTGCCAGAGTAATTGTTGTGTGGTATAATCTTCATCGTTCTCGAAATCCATACTAGGCTGAGGTCATACGTTTTTGATAACAGCAGCATTTCCTTGCTTGAGCTGGATGTGATGAGGTTCAAGGAGGTTCATCGAGTTCGGCTATTCCAGGGGGCGCTAGCCCAGGATGGAAGGGGCCGGGAGCCAGGCCCCTGGTGAAGCAAAAACGTCCAGTGCAGAATACAAGACATGGAAACAAAGAACGTTCAGTCAAGGGGATCAAAAGGAGGAGAAGCAATGATAATCAACCAGTACATATATTCAGCCTCATTCCTGATATTCAAAGCCTGAGTAGGAAACATGGGTTTGGTCTTGTTCTTCGTCTCCCAATCTAGCCTGCTAGCCCCTACCTAGCCATCGCTTCAGTACCAGTATGTGCCGCAAAAGTACCGACCGACCAACTGAAAAGGCAAAAGAAGTCCGTCTGGGAAAGACACAAAATCACAATCGTCCCTACCTCGAAGCCAGCAGAAACAAAAAAACAATCGTCTTGAGCCATGCAGGGGTCGAACCTACAATCTCTTGATTCGAAGTCAAGCGCCTTGCCATTGGGCCAATGGCCCCGTATCGATGATTGGATGATGTTGGGCTCTTATTTCAATACTTGTAGCCAACAAAGTGGTGCGAGAAATTCTGTACGCCTTGGTTTGGTGGGGGCGATGTGGAGGCTTTCTGGCTGGCTGGCCTGGGCTTTTAGCGAGCCTGGTCACCTGCGAATCGACAACAAATGGTTCTCCTTCACGCCCAAGAAGATGCATAAGTTTTTTCGACCAAAGGTGGCTATTGCAGTCAATCTGAGCCGAAAGATAGTTTCACCTCATCAGACAAAGAAAAGCCTTGCCTCTGCACGTTTCAAAACCCAAGAGTCCTGCCAGACCCCGCATACATCACTAACCCCTCCGCGCGGTACACCACAGCAAGAGTCCATCCAATATCAGATCTCCAGCACCTAAGTAGTACAAGGAAATCCGAAACCGAAAACGAAGTCTTTCAAACCTTTCCCTCTCAACTTCACATGACACCGACGACCCTCTTCCAGTTGTGGAGTTCCCTCGGCAAACCCAAGCCAAGCACGACAACGGCTCGTAAATCCGGGGTCTAGCGTTGCTGATCTTATATCTTCAAGCTCTAGTTGACGTGACGGCTGTTCTTGGGGACTTCTGGTGTCGCGGGGTGATCGTATTTCCGGAGTCTTGGAAAGTGATCGTCAGATGGCGGGATGGTAGAGGTGGATTGGGATGGGCGGATATATTTGAGGAGAAGGGAACGCTTTCATAACTGTCAACACGACTGTACTCAACAGGATAATTTAATTTCTGGGTTCCTTTGAAGCAAAAGCAATCGCAGTCGCAATTTCACATTCCACCAAAAAAAACATCCAAGAACGAATTCTTCGCTGCAGGAAACGGCAGATTTAGACAGTACGCACAATATAAATCTCTATCCAAATCAACATCGTGGGAATATCAGTCCTCATCATGTTCCGCCTCTTCACACCACTCACCCTCACCCTCACCATCTCCCTCCTCCTCCAACCCACCCTCTCAGCACCCACAACACCGTCTTCCCCCCTCATTCCTATCCCCAACATCACCCCTCGACAAGGAAGCGGCTGCTTCTGCGGCGTGATAACCGGCACATCATGCGGGAGTCGAACATCGAGCGGATTATCGCTGTCGGGTGATTGTACGAGCCAGACGCTGTATAGCTGTGCTGTTAGCTTTGATAATGCGGCTGTGGAGAAGAGGTGTTTGATTTGTAGGGAGGAGGGGCAGGATGGGTTTGATGGGTGTTTGTTGGGTTTGGGGTTGTAAGGGGTTGGAGTGATGGAATGGGAGTTTGGACGGTGAGGGGGTGGGATCTGGGC
>JAFJYH010000421.1:0-33420 GCA_017365405.1 Cadophora malorum | reverse complement strand
CATCAATACCCAACTCCCCTCCCCCCTCCTTCCACACACACTCCTCCCCAGGAACACCGCGTCCAACACCCAGCACAACCACCCACGCCTCTCAGCACTCCCACAATGAATCCTCCGCTCCCTCATACGCCGAGCTATGGGGCGTCGCACCCTCAACCTTCGGCGGTGACACTACAAACACCAACACGATCGGCACGTCGAACGATGCACTTGCGACGATTACGGGACTGAAACAGAGGATCGAGTGGTTGGAAGAGAGTATCGGGCGGTTGTTAATGGAGAAGGATCAAAACGCCAGCTCTGGCTCCAACTCCAACGGAAGCGATAATGGAGGTATCGAAGGCAGGAAAGAAAGAGACAACTGCTGTGTGACTTTCACAGATGCGTCGCCTGATCTAGAGAGGGCTCTTACGGCTGGCAAGGGCACGAATTGCTGTGTTACGTTTAGGAGTAAGAGTGATGGTGGGCGGCAGAAGAATAAGGGCCCGCTGCTGCTGTTCGCTATTCTGTTTATGGTTTGCTTGACGATTATATTGGTTGCGGAGGCGGGTTCGAAGAAACCTTATCCGCATGGCCCGCCGAATGATGGGGATTATAATGCGAGGTCGTAAGGTAGGGAGGCGGTATGTGGGAGTGTTTAAAGGCGTTTTAGAAGGGGCTTGGATTTCACGTTAGGCAGGGTTATCTTTGGGACTTGGGAGCTTCTTTTGGGTAAGAACTTGTAGCTTTTATTTGGTATGGTGAGGCTAGCTAGGTGTGATGGCTAAGGGAGGCTAATGTAAGATGGGTGTAGGTAGGTAGGTATCAGAACTCAGGTTAGTTGTACCTAGATGTCAGTTCAGCCAAATGGCTAGCAAGATGTGTGTGATAGCAATAATCAGACTCTCCAGTCATTCAGATTGCTCCCTTCTCCGACTTGACAAGACCTGCACTTACGATTTTCTTTGTCCATTTGATCTCCTCCCAGTCAGTGGGTCGAATATTGATGATGTCCATCAGCCAGCCAGTGGAGTTCTTGGAACCCCTCCTCATCCTTCCGATGCACCTGGCCATCAAGTGCTCTTCAGCTCCGATAAAGGTACGACTTTCACTCTCTGCCAAACCGGAAGTCTTGTAGTTGGCTAGAATCCCATTCGGGAAAGGAGGACGGTCATGCCAAAGATCAGCAAACTGGAAGTGCTGTTTCGTGGTGCCAGGTTCACGAGACGAGAAGGTAACCCTTGCAAACAACTCGATGACAGCATCCTGCTTCAGATCATGGCATCTCGCCCCCTCTCTAAACATCTCACCAACTCGAAAGCAGACGCGGAGGAAGCTCTGTGCCGACACCCCAATGATGGGACATCGATCCAGTACCACGGAGGGGAAGTCGGGTCGAGCGAATGGCTGCAAAGGCTTGTAGTCGTGGCTGTCATCCAACTTTATTTCTTCGGTATTCGATGACTGAACGGCAGGTTGAAAGTTGGCGTACGTCGAGTGCTTGCGCTGTTTCTGGGGTCCCAGAGGTATGATGGGTTTTGCGACCTTGTTTAGTACAACATTTTCCTGATCAGACGTGGGATCAGACAAAATTGGTACCTCAAGGTTAGCCATGCTGACATTCGATCTGACGAAAGACCAGTCTTCTTCCTCCGGGGGATCTGATCCTAGATATTCGACACGTTGTGTTTTGGATGGACCACGTCCGTCAGTAAGAGAGCCGCCTGCTGGCTTCCCTGGAAGTACAGAAGACGGTCGTGATTTGGGAGGAGAGAATTGAAGAGACTTGTCATATACTTCCCCTGACATAGAACCGTTGGCAAAAGAGTATTCGAGGCTTGGAGGAGCTTGAAAAGTTTCGATGACACCCTGAAGATGTATGGGTAGAGAAATCATGTCTTCCTCTTCCAGCCCATCACCCAGAAGATACTCTTCATCAGGCAATATTACTGGTGACGATGGAATAGAGCATCGCACGAGTTGCTCGTCTCCCGCAACTGCTGAGGCAGGTTGATGTGCGCGGCTTCTGATCTGAGACTCTCTTAATGATTCGCTGGTAGGGCTGCCATTGTTCTTTCCGGTTTGTACAAGCTGTGTTTCTGGAATAGCTGGCTCCGATACGATTGCGAGCAGATCTGCGTCATCGATGCCCTCATCGTCGAATTCATTGACTTCGAAGTCATGGGATATGTCTCTCGGAGTCATCTGAGGGCCGTCAATGTCGGATCTTTCAACCTGAACATGCTCGAGATGTCTGGAAAGTGAACGACTGGTCTGTACAGCTTGTGTGTCGGTTTGACTATGTGAATTAAGCTGATACGGATCGTCTGCGGTGGCCTCATACGAAGGGTTCGGCAAGCTTCCAAGACCAAGTTGGGGTCCTCCAGACCTTGTGCCACATTCAAGATTGGACCAGGTGGTGGCTTGATTCCCCAAGGTATCTGACGGTTCGTTGATAACTAGAACTGTAGGCTCCTTTCGATGAACCCCTCCATCATTGCATGACGTTCCTGTCGATTCTCTTAATTGGCTGGAAGACAAATCACCATAATCGAAAATATTCTGCGAAAGCTCCAGACCAGCGTCGGAAGCCTTTGAAGCTAGAAGCAGAGGCACTGCAACTCCGTCTGCAGAGGCTGGGACCCAAGCATTGACGACTGCGCTTTGAGGTGGGCTCGTGACAGTGTCAATCGGCAACTGTGTTTGTGAAGGATGCGCCTTGCCATCGGCATTGACTGTCACACTAACATTCCAAATGGCATCATTGAAGAAAGCATCGCCTCCATGAAGATGGTCAGGAGTCCACGCTACTTGCTGTGACTGATTGACGGGGCATCTGGCAGGCTCAGCAGACTCTTGGTCATCGATGTAGCCTTCGTTGAAGACGGGATCGTCGCTAGGAAAATGGCCATAGTCGCTAGAGAGGGGAACCTCTTCAGGCTTCCCAACGGAGTCATGAGTGGCCCGGAAACTTCCACCTTCAGAAGCGGGCAGTTCAGCTTGAGTTGCCGCAGAAGACCTGTATCTGAAAGCTGCTAACTTGTCGAGAGTCGTCTGTGAGATGCCACTGAACTTGTGCTTTACTGCCTCCTCTGTGGTCGTCCAGCCCCGATGAACTGTTACGGACTGCGCAGGAGTCGATTTCTCGTCCTCGACTATCTTGCAAGGTACAGAAGGCTTGGTGATGACAGGATTGCGAAAGTGGCCGGTTCTGATAGTGTGACTTCGCTGCTTGAGCGCCGTCTTTTTGATTCCTCGTCTGCTGGAGTCGGGAGGAGTTGTCAACTGCGAACCCTGTTTCTCCTCATCGTTTTCCGCCGCCAAAGCATGATGTGAGCTGGCTTGCTCCCAAAATTCTTCTGAGTTTTTTGGTTGTCCTGGCGTGGTCTTGGTACGTTTGACAGGTGCCGATTTTCGTCTCTTGGGAAATGAGGATTCGAAGTCTGGTCCTTGATTCTGAGCTGCCACATCACCATCGTCCCTATACTCCCAGACTCGCCCAATTGAGATCGCTCTACCCTTATTTGCCTGGTTTGTGCCTCTCTTCTTTCCCTTTTGTAATGGGACGGCTTCCAGCGTGTGCTGAATTGAGGTATCGTCATCAAGGGTGCTCTCGTGAAGAGTCTTCTGGGGATTGACGAATTGTACCGGTGCGCGGGAAGCATTGATCGGAGTAAATGATGATAGAGATGGTCCCGACATTCTATCTCTGGAGTCCGGTCAGTCAATCAGCTGATTGACTAGGGTAGTACATAATGGCAAACCTACGCCAAACCACTCTGTACACTTCCTCCCTCTTTCATCGCCTCCAGATCCCAGCCGCGACACAAAGACATCAGGGCCAATTGTTGGATGGCAGACACTTCCCACAACACAATGCGCCCCTCCACCAGAAGGATAAAAGATGAATAATTGGCAGCGTTTTCCAGATGGTAAGGGGAGGAAGGCTGAAAAGGATGGAGGTTGAATGAGAGGAGGAAGCATACTTTAAGTCCCGACGAGGCTGAGCTTCGGGTCGGCTTCAATTCGGCAGTTGAAAGCACATCACATGCATGGAGGGGGCAGGGTGGGCATGGGCATGGCCATCTCAAGGTTCATGCAGCCACTCCGACTCCAGCCTCGTTTGCAGGATCATGCCCAGATATCGTCGTCGTGTTCTTTGTCTTTTATCTTTCATGCCTTCGCGCCCTCGAAGATAACATATCCTACACATTTCTGCAGACATCTGGGAGTCTTCTCCAACCCCGCTTTCACCAAACAAACTACCCCGCCATCCTGAGCCTATCCTATCCACCGACCGACCGAGAAAGATACGGAGCCTAGAGATTGTCCATATCATTCTTCTGAGCTCGCCGAGACTCGACTTTGTTACTAAAGGTCCAGTTCCGTATCTCCGCTTCTTTCTATCGTGACCAATAAGTGTCAGTAGCATCCCGCGGGTGCCGGACTGTGACATAGGATTGGGTGGCCGTCCATCGAGTCTTTCCACCTCACATATTTGGTCACGGGAAGACACCGTGATAGTTGGAGAGGGACTCGAGTACCATGTTCTCTAACGTAAGTCGACCATTTTCTCTTCGATGTCGTGACGGGGTCGATTTTTAATTCTATCAAACAACAGAGGGATCCAGGTTGTCACGGATCATTCAAGCTCGTCTAGCGGTTGAAAATCAACATGCTTTCATTATCTTTCTAACCAATTACTAATGTATGACATGACTGTGTAGAAGAAGCCGTATTCTGCTGTCACCGTTGCTGTTGAGAATCTCACCAGTGAAAGCTACGAGGAAGATGATCTTGCTGGCATCCCAGACTTGGTAGAAGCCATCAAACTCCAGGCAACCGGCCCAGCAGAAGCTGCTCGCTCTATTCGGAAGAAGTTGAAATATGGCAACGTCCACCGTCAACTCCGAGCCCTCACTCTCTTAGACGGCTTGATTCAAAATGCTGGTGCAAACTTCCAACGTACTTTTGCCGATGAAATGCTTCTCGAGCGTTTACGTGTTTGTGGTACTTCAGATCTCTCGGATCCTCTCGTGAGGGACAAGTGCAAAGTTCTCTTTAGGCAATGGGCAGTCGAGTATAAGAATACTCGAGGGCTTGAGCAAATCTCAGGTCTTTACAAAGTACGTACCCAAGGGCGGGTCGATGTGTACTCAACTCACACTCTTGCAGCAACTCCCGCGCCGAAAACAGGTTGTCACTCAGGATAGATCCAAAGTTCTGCGTGAAACTGAGCAGAATCCATTTGAAGGCGACGAAGATGAAAGTCCTCCTCCGGCATCACACATTCGCCAAACCTCACACGCTCAATCTAGCAAAACCTTCTCACCTAGCTACCCTACCATGGCCGTCACACTTCCTGAGTCGAAGAAATCAAAGAAAGACAAAGACAAGAAGAAGAATAAGAAGGGGAAGCCCTTCAATTTGGAAGCTGAGAAGGACATTATGAAGAACTGCATTGCCGAGTCTTCTGTCGCATCCACGAATTTGCTCAATGCCTTACAGTTGGTCAACCGAGAACGCGAACAAATTTCCGAGAACCAAAATGCCGTCCAACACTTCGAATCTTGCAAGTTGCTCCGACGAAAGATCCTGCGTTATGTGAGTCAAGTCGACCCATACTAAGCTCCCATGCTGATATCGTTAGATTCAACTGGTCGAGTCGGAGCAATGGCTTGGCGCTCTCCTCCATGCTAACGATGAGCTTGTCACTTCTCTCATGACATTCGAGCAACTTGATCGATCTATTGATGCCGACAGTGACTCTGACGACGAATTAGCCAACCAACAACACATGTACAGAGGTCAGTAGAATCGTTGATTTTGAGGCTCATCGTACTTAACCACATAACAGTCATGTCCGAGAAGGGCAAAGAAACGGAGACTGCCCAGTCACTTGCTGGTCTCAGTATTGGAGGTAACAGCCCGCGTGCTCCGGCTCCAGCTCCTAGACAGCCACCGAGACCTGTTCAGCCACCTCCTCCCCAGGAAGACGACGAAGATGACTTCGAGGAGGAAGATGAGAACGATCCTTTTGCTGACCGCAATGCTGTGAACACTCCGAAGGTCGAGAAGCGTGAGCCAGTGTGGAAGACGATCTGATTCCCTGAAAGCGTCACACACTTGATGGCTGGAGAAGTATTTGAATTTATGATGAATCGGGCGAGGGGCTAGCCGCAAGAGACGGTCTTGGACCTGAAATTGGCGTTATTGCACGATGGATGAGATACGCACCCCATGATATGCATTTTGATTTTGCTTCGTCTTGATTTCACTTCGTGAATATTCCCGACCCTCGTGGTGAAGAACGCGAGTGAGACGTCTCTCTGGCTAATCACCATTTCCGCCACATTAACATCCGACTTACTTTCTATATCCTACATTCGCTCCATCCCAGAGCTTATCTTACTGACTACAGTGGGATGGTTGGTTAACTTTACTTCGGTTCGTTACAGGGTGAAGTAGCAGAGCCCCTTACTGGACTGCATGTGGGACGCCATACAGCTTCTTGCTTCGTTTTGCAGCCCCTTTAAGTACAAAAGACTTCCATGAGAGTTCATGAAAAGTTTACTTGAGTGCTGTCGCTTATTTAACTTTTCATCGGAGAGTACGGCGCCCACTCAAATTGGTGAAGCTTTAACGAAGGTTTCTTAGCTTGCACAGGAGATTAACCCTCTTGTGACAGTTTATCCTCATAGTGAGGCGAACACGTTGAAAAGGTTCGAGTTATCTGTCAGCCGGACCTGTTCAGTAATCGAAGAAACAGAGCAGTCCAAACAAGTACCGGTTTTCGCTGTCGACAGTTGTGCGCGATTAGTCTTGGTAGCATTGTCTAATTAAACCTTATTCGAGCTGTCATCCTGAACCAAATACTTATACATGCTGTCCCCAACCCAAGAAGTATACTAACCAACCCACGTTCTTTACTTGAATTTTCTGTCTTTTCCTGTCACTCTTTTAAGGTCTCACATCATCATGAAGTCATTTCTGACGTTTTCTATCGTGGTAGCTACCACTTGTGCGAGCTCCATTCCCAGTTCAGCACTAGCCCCTCGCGGCAAAACAACCTACCCTCCCCAGGGTCTCATCAAACCCGGCTTCTTCCCAACCTGGCTCGAGACATTCAGTGGAGTCCCTGGCACAATCCCCTCATCCTCCAACTGGATCTTCGACCTCGGTACCTCCTACCCCGGCGGAGCCGAACGATGGGGAAACAACGAGTATCAGACTTACACGGACTCACCATCGAACATTCATCTCACCAAACAGCAAACCCTTGCTATCACTCCTCGTCTCAAGGACGGACAATGGACATCAGCCAGGATCGAAACCCAACGAAGTGACTTCGTCGCTGCACCAGGCGGTAAGCTGTTCATCGAAAGCAGAATCAAAGTCGGCGGCGCTCCTGAAGCTCAATCCCAAGGCATCTGGCCCGCTTTCTGGGCTCTCGGCTCCGAGTTCAGAGGCAACTACACCAACTGGCCGTATGCCACTGAATGGGACTTCCTCGAAGTCATCAGTGGACAAAATACGATCTATTCCACTATCCACTGCGGCTTTGCTCCCGGCGGACCATGCAATGAGTATAATGGCATTGGGAGTGGAGGTGTGCCTTTCAAGAGAGGCTCGTGGAATACGGTGGGCTTCCAGGTTGATAGGAGTGTGAGCGGGAAGGGAAACGCTACTTGGGAGGATGAGTCGTTGAGCTGGTTTTTGAATGGGAAGCAGATCTTTACTGTTAAGGGAAAGACTGTTGGGGATGAGCCGACTTGGACAAAGTTGGCCCATGAGGAGCACTTCTTGTTGTTGAATGTCGCTGTGGGAGGCAACTGGCCAGGCTTCCCGAACAATCAGACTATCGATGGGCCGTCTGCTGGGATGGAGGTTGATTATGTCGGTGTTTGGAACTCGTTGTAGAGTGACTTTGCTGGCAGGCAAGTAACAAGTCCGACCCCTTCGAGATGTGAAAGCCGGTTGAGACGAGGTGCAACGGATCTTGGACTTCCAGCATCTATTCTTTATGTGCAAGTACTTCATAAGTAAAGCTTAATGGTATCTTACATTTTGGGCCTTCAATACATGTAGCATCTGGCAGTGTGCTTGTGATACAACCAGAAACTGATGTTGCTGTATCATCACATGGTGTTTACATCGGCTCGTCCTCTTGCCTGGACTATGTCACAAAGGTTCCACTGCCAAGGGTCTTGAGAGCACTCAAAATATTCAGGTTGTCAATTTGTAGATTCTGACACTCGAAATCAAAAGTATCAGTTAAAAACTCCTTATCCCTAGCATCGTGTACTGTGAAAGAACATTTTATTTTCTTGTGAATCTTGCCATATGCCGTGACGCCAAAGTCTCGCAAATTAGGTATCTACAGGATGTCTGGTACCGCCATCCAGACCTTGTAATCTGTAGCTCTGGGCCAATATGTGCAGGAGTATCCTTCTTCTCCAACTATCCCTGATTCTCAGCCTCCTCAAATATGAAAGTGACGACCCCGAATCGACGCCGACCGACGACTAGCTCCAACTCCAACTCCGTCGCATTTCCCAAAGTCAGACATACATCCAGCACCACAATAATCCGCTGTCGACCCACACCAGCCCCATTTCGAGCAGCAATTTCCATAGATAGAGCCCATGCAGGTTTGTGTTCCTCCACACTCGCCGTTTGTGCTGATTGTCATAGCTGAACTGGTGGGGACGCCGGAGGGACCGTAGGTAGGAGGAGCTGAAGCTGAGGCCGAAGAAGATGCGGTGATCATGACTGCGACAGTGATGGTGGAAGTTAGGATTCTGCCATTTACTGAGGAGTCTGAGTCGGTGTTTCCTTGTGCTGGAGCTGGAGCTGCGGTTGGTGTTAGGCTTTGGACTGAAGCTGTCGGAGAGCTGGAGGTGCTGGAGGAGCCGGATGAGTCTGCTGGGCCCGTTGAGTCTGCAGGACCTGCCGAGTCTGCTGGGCTAGCTGGAGTAGCAGAACCGCAGTTGCCAGAGTATGTGTTTCCCTTCTTTGTTCCGACCGTCGTGACATCAGGACCTGGGTTGGGGAAGAATACGTCGGTTTCGTCAGCCGTGGTACAGTCGTTGCCGATATTGGCCTTGAAGATATCGGGGCGCTGTGCGAAAGGAATGGCTGGTTCGGGTCCACTTCCAGAGGCAATGGTAACAGAGGCACAGTTCATGTACATCTCACGATTACCTGGTAATCTGTCAATTGGATGTTTTGTTGGAACTGTTACTCTGATACATACCCGTATGGTTCCACCAAAGCCATGCAAATACCGCAGCGCCGGCCTTAGCATCAGAGGGAACGTTGAACTTGAAGCTGCCTCCAGTGGAAGTTGGGCAGGCGCCTTGATACGAGTGGATGACCTTCCATGTCTTTCCTTCATCATAGCTAAGTGCTGCTTGGCAAGATCCGCCATTATGAAAGGCTGGGTTGGTGGGCGCTTCTATTGCTCCTGTGATAGTGAAGTTGTATTCAGATCCGGCATCCCAGGTCACGACGCTCGCGCCGGCCGCGGTCCCAAGATCAGACAGGTGGGATCGGCAAGGGAAGTTGCTCCCATCGGGGCTGGAGATCGTTAGAAAGTATTTAGAAGAGGAACGAGTGGAGACATTTACCTGAGAGGGGCATGGTTATCGTTGTCTTGCTTGACGGTGAAGCCATTGTACCGACCAGAGAGCGCGGGAGGCCATTTCAGTTCCATATGAGCCTGAGCTGTAGCTATAAGTGCGACCAGCGCAGTGATGAAGGTAGTTGAGACCATTTTGTAAAGAGTGTTGGTGGTAAGTCAGACCTGCTGAAAGTTTGTCGAAGATTTGTATTGTGAAAGAGATTTTTTGTTGTTGTCGAAGTCGCAGTTTCTGAAAGAAAGTAATGGTTCCAAGAGGAGGAAGAAAAGGCAGCGGCCGAGACCTGTATATGTAGACGGCGATGAATCTTTGATGCACAATAACAAGGAGGGTTCTATTGTGATCGGAGCGGACTAGTTTAGCTACTGACAATGAGCGTGTTGTGCGAGCGGAAGAAAGTTTGAGCGTGAATGACCTCAAGGAAAATAAACATGACAACAATGGCTCGGTAGTCGGGTGGCTCGCTTTTATTATGCCCGCCGAACAAAGCAGAAAATTGCTCCGGATCTTCAGAATGATGGAGAGCAGAGGAGCTCTTATCAATTATGTAGTAAATACCATGGGTATTATCAGGTTTCATGGATAATGAAGCAGCTTCGGGAGGCGCCGTCTGGCATCGACCCCGAGGCGGCTGCGACCCGAAAGGAGACCTGGACCCCTGGTCAGTCATAAGGAAATAGATCTAGAAGATAATCTGCATCTGGATTTACACACAAGGTGCAAGCATGTTGGCGAAATAGTCTGCAGTCTGAAGAATATTCATGTTTTGGTGACTGGTTCTCCACTGATTGTAAGCGCCTCTTAAACCTATTTGTAAAATCGAAGCATTTTTGGGTGGAACTTCCGAAGAAAGAAACAATCGGCAGATGGCACCAAACACTCTGGAGTAATTCAGCGGCGGTTGACCACCAACCAAATATCTCGAAACGCAGGTCGTCGAAGCGGCTACATTTCGCGGCGGCTCGCTCTGTACCCTTGCTTGCAGGGAGGCTCCACAGCTGACTTCAGCAACGCGACCGTTTAGAAAGACGATACAGATCTTTAGCATAGAATAGACTGCTTGAGGGGGACTATCTCAAGAAGAAAGGGCTTATTCACAAGTATTTGTACAAATTTCTGACAGTTGGACGATGGGAAAGGTCATGATAGGTGAAGCGCTGACTCTGCCTCGCCTAAAAATAACCACTCAGCGCCCACTAGGGGCTTATTTACAGTGCAGCTCGCTAACGAAGTAAATTTCAGGAGTGCAGTAGCGTTGATCTACAGATCGAAATACACTGGATGCTTAGAATATCTCTGACTGTAAGACTTTTTATTCATCTCAAGATCTGTCTTGTCAGCGGTGTCGCTGGATCTGCCCGAATTGAATATTCAGGCTTCCTCTGCTACACCAAGTCATCAACCTTACACATCACATCGACTACTGGAAACCCACGCCGATTTGCCTTTCTTCAGCCAACCCCTTCGGTCCGTTCATTGTGAGAAAGTTCATCTTGCCATTACTCATGGTGATATATGAAATCTGACAGTGTCTGCCAACCTTCCTCCCACACGTCTCAGTCAATTCCTGTTTCCTCGAACCTGTTAAAGACCGTCAAGTCAATCTAATATAAATCGTGGAGCATGTCTGCGACATCTCCCAGCTCTACCGTCTTACGAGCTTTCCAAGTCTCGTGTACCTGAGCTGGCTGTTGTGCAAATTATCTTTTTGGAATCGTGACGCTCGAAATATGATTTCCCCCCAATCACGACCTGATTTGCTCGAGCAAGAAGCGGCAGCTATTCCCCTTCGACTTTATGCTCTGCAGGTTGATAATACATCTGGGCTATGCAGACACATCTGCGAACAACGTGTCAACTTCATTCTGGAATACTATGATTATCTTTATTCGCTTGCTTGGAGGATTCTCGTCGATCACTACGAAAGACGGGAATGTGTTTTAAGATTAAGCTTAAGAGCAATCGACATTGTTGCAAAAGTATGGCCATGAGTGTGAGTGTTGACTGAGTGCGGTGGCTAGATCTCCAGAATAAAAGCTGCAGCTTTCAGATAATAGGTACCGAGAAGGCTTTATTGACCCCTAACCCACCCACTATCGCAGGTTGTAAGGTCCCACCATTTCGTGCAGCACGTCTCATGTAGGTCGAAGTGCAACACTCAATCACGATGGGTAATATATGAACAAAAACGGTTTCTAATTCTATGGTTAACGATTTCTCTCCTTCTTCAGCTTCTCTATCTCGTCTTGCCTCCTCCGCTTCCCCTCTTCCTGCCTCCCCACCTCCCACAACCACTCTCTTCTCCTCTTGACAATCTCGTGGATGGGCAAAGTCCATCCATCTAATTTTCGCTTCGCATCCACATCCATAGACCTGCTCCTTCCCCAACCAGCGAAGAACCCCTGCTTCACAACCAGAGTCGGGATGTGGCACCTCTCGCACAACGCTTTCTTGATAGCTAGATGCCGTGTCATATTGAGGCAGTCTTTCACCTGCACGTATTGCGATGTCTCGGGAAGCCAACCGCGGTAGAGCTTCGTGCAAGGGAGTTCGTGGATGAAAAGGGTCTCGATGTGGCCGCATTTCTCGTAAAGAAGGCGGACCTGGAGGCAGTGGAAGCGAGAGATAGCAAGCGGCGGAGTTGTTGATGTGGAGGATGGTGGGGATATAAAGTGTGGCATGACCTGAGGTGATGACTTAATTTTGAAAGTTTGGAGCTTTTCTGCTCAACTTGGGAGCGAGCGCCGTCCTGGCGATGTGGATGTATTGAAACGGATCAGTTTTGTGTGTATTTATCTATTTAGGATGTTATCCCGCTTCTGAGTTAGTTGTGAGAATATGCGACGAGCCTGTTTGCTTTGTGACTGGGTGCTGACCTACACTCCTTATGAAATCGATATTTCTTTGACGATAATAAGGCTTTGTGTTCCATGACGGCGGTTGTATTTTTGTTGAGACAAAAATCGAGAATGGTGTGTACTGTAAATCATAGACAATAAAGAAAGTTGGGGATGACTTTAAAGTAGGGTCTGGGAAGCCAATCACCTTACAAGCTCATGCTTGTGGTGTTCAAAGTATGCACCGTACCTAGGTAGATAAAGGACCAACTTTCTAACATCACCTGATCACATCTCAAGTCAACCACGCAACGAACAGGTGATTCACAATTACCAGCGAATCCAGTCCCAGGAATACAATGCTCTAGTCGATGATTGGAAAGATTAAATCTCTGTCTGAGGGGTGGAGCATCACCCTCACTGGGTCTTTGGTGGCATAGACTTCATCACGGACTATCCATCTCCTAATAGAAGCGACGAATCCCCTGAACCACCTGAACAGCCCGATGGAGTCGCATTTCGTGTCATGATAATTGTCAGATTTCTACATGTGAACTTGCACTTATCACAGATAGCTAGAAAGTAGTAAGAGCAGTTCTAAAAGTCGGCTTTCCACAGATGATTGAGACCTGAATATTTCAGGAAGGAATGCGGGAAATGCTATTGCAAAGATCTACTCTGGAAACAAGTTTCTAAAGGCAGAATTTAATAAAAACTTCATGACTTCATTGTCCAGATGTGTCACAATGCAGACATGCCAAAAAGCCGATTCGGAGAAATCCTCATCTCCTTATAAATCTCGACCGCACTTGACTCGTCGACGTAAGGACAACAGAGTGAAGCAAGAGGTATTCCGCCACCATAAGAGGGGGAAGGATAAGAGGAGGAAGGAGACGTTTGTGGTTGGGATCTGAGACTTGCTAGGAAATAAGCAAAATTGTACCTTGTGTTGTCAGCCACCATCGGCTCGAATTTGGTATAAACAATGACAACACAAAAGTGTCCGCATCCGCGCCTTGGCAGACGTTGAAGATAAACAATACAGAAACAATTGCATGCTGTACAAAAGCGAAGAAATCTTGATTTTCCAGCAGTGACATTATCTCTTCAAACGGCTCGTTTCGGATGAAATGCTGGAAACCTGATGCTGGACCGAGAAAGGACCATTGAAGGAGGGGGAGGCGTCAGTCAACAAGGACTCAGTGATGTCATTGACGCTTATTCGTCGATTGGCGAGACCAGATGGAGATCGACCCCAGTTTGACAAACAAAAACAAAATTAAATTAGATAAATAATATTTAATCCGGCAAATAATAAAACAAATATTTCCTGTCATTATCACTCATTCTCACCGAGGCCTTCACTAGGTAGGTAAACTTGAGAATGGTGACTCAGATGCGAGGCCAAAAGTGACTCCTGTGGCAAAGACTGCTGCCGCTGCTGCTGCTTGACTCATCAATCTCGCCTCGTCTCTTGACCTGAATTCTCGTGATCACAACCCCGACAATCAAATCATAAGAACATCCCGCTCTCTTTGTAGCCACTGTGATACCCGGACATTATTCCGTTCTTCACCATCAACACACTGACGAGCCATTGCTCTCGGGTCCCATCCACCTCCCCGTTGTTGTCAGCCAAAGCTCTCCGCATCCGCGCGCCCCGACGCCCGGCTGTCGTTGTCATCAAGTCGAGATCATGACATCCAGCCCTAACACAGCCACTACGAGTATTCCCCCTCATCTCTCCCACACAGGTCAGCAGCTTTCCACACCGCCTTACTCAGTCCCTCCACACGATATGCACTGCACTGGAGGCAGAGGTTGCAATGCATATCATGGCGGGCCGTGGCTGAGTTTAGGGTCATCTGCTTCGGTTGACTGATGCGTTGGCAGACATCCCTCCTACACTCAACCATGATTCCGCCTCGCGCGATGGAGCAGCATCAGTGCTGAAAACAAGGGTTTGCCGGTATTTCAGCAGAACAGGTATTTGGTTTCTATTATTTACGAATATTTCCATTGGCTCGATGCACCCTTTATTTGCATATGCAGGAGTGTGTTGTGCAGCATGTGTTATGTATCAAGTGATTTTCACCGCTATCACGGGCGTGGGGGGAAGCAGAGCATTTGATATTGATATCGAATTGTTGGGAACCCGAATGTGGCTTTGTCATCGTGGCCTCCCCAGAGTTACACGTGATGGTTGCCCGAAGACACAGGGACATGAGAGAAGAGCATGAGATGAGTGAGGCCAGAAGCTGATCGACGAAATAGGTCACTGTCGGGCGGGCAACGAGTGTCAATTCTTGCATGATGAGACACGACTTCCCGGCGCACTGAATGCAAAGCCAACTCACGAGATGCCCGAATCGTCTGTGGAACAAACTGCCGGCCATCTCGTGACAGAGGATGGTTTGATCCAGGATCGTCGTCAAGCAGTTACGAGACCAGTACCCAATTCCCGTGTGGTAGCAAAACCAGTTCCACAAGCCCAAACCCAAGATCCAAGAGAATTTCAATTGGGTCAGATTCGCAGACGCTTCTCTCCAAAGGAAACCAGGCAGCCAGGTGGAGGAGCCACCCTTCTGAAGTTCAGCCTTGCTCCATCGGACCCGGATTTCCCTTTTGAGATGACGGCCTTGGAATGTTTACTTTCAGTACCAGTCACTTATCCGAAGGAGGGACCTTCTTTAAAGGTCGAGAATAAAGACATTCCGCGAGGCTTTTCTCTCAATGTTGAATATGGTTTTGATAATATGGTGAAGGAGAAGCCAGGTTCCACGCTTTTGGAACTTCTGAAGTCTCTTGATAAGAATCTTGAAGCATTCTTATCGGCACCCAAGGTAGAGACCATCAAGCTGTTGCCAAACAAGGATACTCGACATCTGTCAGTAGTTCCTTCAAGGTCAGTTGAGCCGGTTGTGAGACCTGCTACGGTATCAAAAGATGCAGTTGCAAGTCGTCCAATTGAGCAAGAAGCTCCCAGGCATGTCGAACCACTCATTACATATACAGCTCAAGAAAAAGCCGAAGCTTTGAAGAGAAGAGGAGTCGAGACGAGACAGCTCGAAGCTCGGATGAAGAGATTACCTCTTTACAAGATGTCGCCTGACGGCATTGCTTACACACTTCCGCTTGACCCTAAGCGAAGAAATGACTTGCCTATTTCCTTGCAGGCTGTCAAAGCAGTTATTCTTTTTGTGCCTCTTTTATATCCTCTTCAACCTTGTCGAATCAAGTTGGAAGGACTAGATGTCCCAGAGGCAAAGCCAGTGGAAGTTGGATTTCTTCAAAGGTCAACTGAGCAGAAGGCTACTACTTTAACTGGTCATGTCAACTATCTTGCACAGAACATGCATCTGCTGGCAAAGACAAAATTAGAGGTAAAGACTGCCCCAGCTCCACAAGTCCAGTCACCCATGGTGGAAGAACCAGAGGTTACGAAGCCGGCTGTCGAAGGTCATCAAGATCCAGATCGTAGCCATATTCAGTATATCACTCGGCCTCCAGAGTGGACTTTTATTGAGGGAGACGAAGTTTCTGACTCTGACGACTTTGATTCCTACGATACCGGAGACGAGACAACTGACGAAGAAGGCGGGGTCGAAGTTCCAGAAGATGGAGAGACGTCAAAACAGCCAGCTCAGAATCCTGAACGCGGTACAGCGATATCTTTCCCTTTCTTGGATCTATTTGGCATCGAGTTACTGGAAGTTGTCACTCTGAACATCTCGGTCAAATGTGAGAGATGCAAGGACACGACTGAGGTCAAGGGACTGAAGGATGGCGTAACCAAAACTCCAAGCTGCCGTAAATGCACAACTACTTTCAGCATTACATTCCGTCGAGATCTCCTTCACGCCCACGCAGTCAGAGCAGGTTTTCTGGACCTAGAAGGCTGCATTATCGGCGACATGCTGCCGAGGTATGTTCCCTTTCTGAGTCCATCCTTCTACCCCGCGAAGACTAACAATATGTAGCACATTCATTCCAACCTGCTCTCAGTGCTCCACAGCCTACCCTCTTCCAGGAATTACATCCGTGCAAGGCGAGTCAACCAGCAATATCTGCCGAGAATGCCACCAAAAGTTTACCTTCAAGATTCCCTCTGTCAAATTCCTCCGCATATCCTCCACGAACCGCCTCCCGCCATCCTCAGGACCGCGCCGCAAACGCGAAACCCTCGGCCTAACACCCGGCACCGAACTCCCCAAACGAGGCCGCTGCAGACATTACACCAAGAGCTACCGCTGGTTCCGGTTCAGCTGCTGCTCGAAAGTGTATACATGCGATAAATGCCACGATGAAGCAGAGGACCATCCCAATGAGTGGGCCAACCGCATGATTTGTGGATGGTGCTCGAGAGAGCAGAATTATAGACCTGAGGATTGTGGCATCTGTCATGGAAGCTTGGTGGGGAAGAAGAGTGTCGGTGGCTTCTGGGAGGGAGGAAAGGGTACGAGGGATAAGGTCAAGATGAGCAGGAAGGATAAGAGGAAATTCAGACGGGTTGGAGGAGGCACCAAGTAAAAGAATTACTTGCATCAGGCTTAGATACTACATGAGGCGAGTGGGGGTGTGTACTTAAAAACATAGAGTGAACACCTGCCACTATTTGCGCGGTTGACATATGTTGGGTTGCTGAGGATGCAAGTGTTTACTTGCTTCTCGCCTCCCCTGACTTGCTACTCGCTAAATACAATCACATGTTCCACCATTCGACGAATATACAAGTGACCACGAATTGACCACCAACTGCATATTAGTACGATTAGCAGTCGTACTCCAATTTTACCAATATCTTGATATCCCGCTGACTGCCTCTCCATCTACTCCTCCTCTCCTTGATCCCATATCCAACCTCTCACAACCCCACGCCACACCTCCAATGACAAACCCGTACCTCCATCGATACACACCCATCCAATACAACCAGACAAACACCAAGCACCGAGTCACAAGCAACACCGAGATCTAGACCTCTCCATCCGGAGATCCCTCCGTACGCCCACTTACCCTACATGCATACATGCACATCTTCACCCCGTGTAGGACCGCGCGGCGCCGTGCTACTTCCATCTATGGTCACTGCGACTGGCACCGCTTCTAGGATGGGTACAGCTTCTGTGTAACGCGGGTCTCTGTCTCCATCCTTCCGTCCCGGGTTCTTGTCACCTGCAGACTACAAGCAGCGTGGGGGGGAGGGGAGGAAGACAAGTTGCTATATCGATCGACAGGTGCACAAGTGCATGCTGTGGTATGGTTTTGACATGAGCATGGGCATGGATATGGATGTGAAGGAATATGTGATGCGAAGGTGACTTGAGACGGAGGTATGTCCTGAAAGGAGTCCAACGTAGCATAATCTAGCAGAGTGGCAGAAGAAGCAAAAGCAATACGGGTACAGTATCTCGAGACTATGATGCGCGAACGGCCGCTGGGAAGGGGAGCGAATGAAAGAATTCAGTAGAGAAATAAAATAGTAGTTGTTCATGTTATGAATAACGCTCGACGTTTTGATTGATCGTTACAATACCTCATATATCTGCTACAGGCGTCACATTCCAATTCTAGTGTTGGAAGCTCAGTCGGAAGATAGACTTGCACTCCTGTTCCCGCAGCACATCCTATCTATGTCTTTAATCTTAGCCAGAAACAGCAATGGAAAGCTGCTTGGCCATCTATGTGCATTGAAAGAGCAATAGAAGTCTGGAACAAAGATCCAGTACGCTCCTGACTTCTTAGATCCCGCAGCTTTCCTTCTGTGACTTCCTACCTTGTACCTTGTGCTTTGTACAACCTCAGGTCGTCTTCTCCCCTCCCGTCACCATGCACCGCGCTAAAAAGGGAATATAGACCTAGAAGAAAGAAGCAAAGGGTGGAGGGACATAGACTACGGAGTAAAGCATCGAGATCGAACGCATACGGGTTCTTGCCTACTGCCTCATTTCAGCTCCACTCACCGCACCGTACCGCACCTGCACGTGTGCAGAAGGAGGAAGACTCAAGACAGAGCAGGCAAGGGGTGACTTGCTGCTGTCCTGTCTTGTGTTGTATCACATGGACCCAATGATCCCGACTCCCCGGTGTTCGTCTCGGGCGGAGGTGTTGCGATCGGATCGGAGTGGACATGAGATCGGGGTTTTGGTCGGAATTGGAGGACATGTAATTGCTGTTTCTGGTTGTTAGTGTCTGGATTTGGAAATTTGGGCTTGAGCTTGGCGGTTTGCTTTTGTTGTTGGTGGTTAGTTTTGAAGGATGGCTTGACGGCTGTCAAGGCGGGGAATGGGGAAGCTTGCATTGCCGTTTGGAATGAGAAGAAGTGCCCCGAGCGGGGAGACTTGAGATGATAGGCGAAGTCTAGGGGAAGATGGAGAAAAGGAAAGACAATATTTGGATGATGAAATAATGAACTATTTCTGACAAAAGTAATCGATCTCGTAATTCTCAAACAACAAGGAAGTCAACAAAGCCACATACTCATCAAGTTGAGCAGCGCATGGTCCTCTGCGAAAGGAGAGCCCGAGAACCAAACGAAAGCAACTGACTAGAAGCAACAAACAAGGCATTCGCCATTGAACGAAAGAGGTTCTAGACCCTACCTCACACTCCTTTCGCAAAGATGTGAGCTATCACATCCTACCGAGATGCTGCATCCGCATCCGCACCTGGCCCGCATCGGCAGCTATTTGCAACATAACAGCATGGTAGAGATTCCGTGTATCGGGTAGAGATCCAGCAACATCTCGTTTCTGACCAGTAGATCAAGCATATCGAGTCTACGCTTCAGGCCTGCATCTCTCGGGTCTCGATCCGGTTCGATGTCCAAGATTGATACACAACTTGACAGTCAAGAACAACCCCGGCCCTGTCCCGATAATGTCATGTCCTCCCAAATTCTGGTCACAAGGAGCTCGTTTCAAGCTTCAGCAGGAATTTCATCACCAACTTCGTGGGAGAGGCGCATCAAGCCATTTCCAAACTCGAAGGAGAAGGTGCTTGTCAAGCAGCTAAGATCTGAGATAGAATCTTGAGAATGGGAGGGATCGTGGAGTGAGGTTGAGGTCTGGTGAGGTTGGAATCTTGGAAATGGCGGAGAAAGGAGCAGAGGAGTCTCCGTTCATCTTCCCCGTCAAGCCACGAAACAGCCACCGACGCAAACGGCGATATGGTGTCGGCGAGCTGCCTAAATCAGGATTCGACAGATACATTTGACGGGAGCTGTCTTTGCCGTCTCTTGGATTTGTGAGAAATAAGAATAACAACAATAAAGCAAGTATAATGTTTTTTTAAATCATTAAACAATAAAAGAAGGTCTGAGCTGGTACACTATCGTACACTAAACCGGTAAGCAGATGTGGAGTATGATTCGGGGACGAGAGGAATAAACAGATCAACACGGTACGGTACGAGTAAACGAACGGCAAACGCGAATTGAACACCACACACAACTTCTCATGGACCCTTCCTACCTCCTGAGCTCTACCTGACGTTGGAGACATTGACTATGGTATACGGTAATTTTATCTTTTGGGGGTAAAGCTTATCCACGACTTTGTTGAGTCTTTCCCGGATCCGCGAAACCTTCTGCAGAACCTACTGTACAATAAATAGTGTTGACATGCACGACGCGTGAATAAGGATGTACCAATTATCATCCCCAATCGCAAGACTTGCTTCTCGCATGTGAATTTGGCGTGCTATTCACGCTTACCTCCACACGCTTGGACTACACTCGAGACGCGGGAACTTTCAAGGCAGCACGAAAGAAAGCCCTGAAGGAGAGGAGATGAGAAAGCCGAGATGGCGTTGCGTCGCGGAAGAAGTGGGGGAAGTTGCGATTCCCAGGACGCTGGTTCGCGGATGGGCTACTCTGCTTCCGCGGCGCTACTGTACGGAGGTACTGTAGATAGATGTGATAGTTGGGATTAGAGGTTGGGGGTCTGGACTCTGGACCTTTCTATTGAGGAGAAGAGTGATGCCAAGAAAGCATGTGCCATTGGTGGAAGGATTGGGAAGGTTGTGATGGATTAAATGGACGGACGGTGAATTTGTTCTTCTTTTGGGTTGGGGAGGACATGGGGGTATTAAATAAGGTTCATTATTTAATTGTGAGGTTGTTTATTATTTTAATTCTTTGGGGAGATGATCAGTTGGGAACCTTGATGCTTTGGAGGAATTGCTTTTTATCTTGGATCAGGGAGGGCATGAGGATGGGGAGGAAGCGAAGATTGGGGTTTAGGATTGCTGGGATTTGGGGAGGGAATTGAGAGGAGCTCTCCGTGGGCTCGGGATTGGGAGAGGTTATCAGATATTGATTGTGAAGATGGGGGGTCTTAGACTTGAATATGATGAGTACCGGTATATCCAACACAGATGAGAATTGACCGAATCAGTAAAAGTAACAAACTAACATTTGCGTCCTTCCATTGTCGAAGCCGGTTTACCTACAATTGAGCAGTCGTGCTTCAAGCTGGCTAAGGAGAGTTTGATATCGGAGACAGCCGTCCTTGGCCTCCTCTCTCCAATACTGAGATCTCCGAATGAAGCAAACATGTCGACCAAGCAGGACCGGCCTTCCTAATCCTCACCCACCTTTCATGCTCATCCAAAATGCAACTTCAACTTCAACCTCAAACGTGCACTTTTGACACCTGTGATAGGCGCCGGAGAGATAAGCCCCACACCATCCACTCCCATGGAATTGACATGCCAGGGCTCACGGGGCCAGCCATCTGGTCACCCCACCTTCTTCATTGAAAGGGCATCCCGCGTGGGGGTTTGGCTGTTGGTGTTTGAATTGGTGGTTGGGTGACGAACTGATGGCCCCTTTCTAGGATGAAGACAAGACAAGACGAAACGAGATAAAAGGCTTACGCCTTCTTCAAAAGGAAAGAAAGAAGGGAGCACCCGCCGCTGTTTGACAGTAATAAAGCATGGCAGAAAATAATGGGATCATAAACGGACAAGCAAGAACAGGGGAGGAGGAATAACACTTCGAAGTAGAAAGCAATTGTTTGGGACATGAACCCCTGGATGAGAGCTTTGATCATCATGATCCTTTTCCTTTCAAAGATGTTCCCCTCTACCATTGAATCTTGTGATAAGTTTCTTACCGAATACGCCAATCCGGCCCCAGAGAGAGGCATGAACATCCATCATGCTATCAAAACATACTTTCGGCCGGCCTCGAATAATCGAGTGCCTATCAACATGACCCCAGATTAGCTGACAACAAGAGTCCATGACAACCTGGAGGTCGCCGAAGACGAAGTGTCCATCCTTGCCCTTTCTTAACTCCCAAAGGTGGATATAGGTTACTCCGCTGCTCCTCCTCATCCTTCAAGTATCCATTCCACTTTCAATGATCGATCGCTGGGAATTCGTTTCCATTTGGCTGGGTCGGTGGTCTCGGTGTTTTGGGTCGGGGAAGCTGTCAGCGAAGAGGACCCTGCAGCGCTATAGCTCAGATTGGAAGCTGATGGTAATTGTGGGGAAAGAAAGTCAGGATTTATTGGGCATCTTGGGTGTCCTGATGCGCGGTTTTCCTCTGAGTTATTACTTTCAAAGTGATGATCTTCATGTGCTGTGCGTGTGGTCAGATTCTTGCGCAAAAATGTGATAAAATCTGGAATATTATTGCTACCCAGGGAGGAATTCCGGTTGCTTGTTTGGTGGGATTCTGATCTTGGGACTGGGAAAGAGAGGTAACGTTGTCGTCGTCGGTTTGGCCGGTTTGCCATTGGAGCAAAAGTGGCGGTCAGCATCGCATGACATGCAGCTCTTTTCTGCTCTTAGAGTTGGTTGTGCCTCTCAGATGATGATCTGGATTCTTGATTGAGAACGTTTCTTTTTCTCAACATGCAATGAGGCGACGGAGGAGGGGGAATACCGGTCCTACTTGCCGAGCAAACAGCTGTGGCACAGTATCGAGGCTGATATGATGTTTTCTCACCACTACCAACAGAGTGATAGGCAGAAAAAGCACACATCAACAATTTGAGAACCCCTCGTGACACGAACCCCTCATCACATGTCTGCTCAGCTGTGCCGGACGGAAAAACTTCTCCTCCTTTCCCCTCTCCGCCCAGTTCGTGCTCTGTCCACAATAGTTTCTCCAAATGGCCTAGCTCGGGCAGCAATTCAGCCGGGGAGGTCCGCATTTATCCGGCCTTTCTCTCTCGCCCGAAGCGGGGAGGGTGGACAGGGAAGTGAAAAGGTCTGGAACTTTGGATCTCCGCCTGGCCAAATGCATGGATTGCTATTGGTGAAGCGGCGCTCA
The DNA here is from genome assembly GCA_017365405.1 of Cadophora malorum. Taxonomy (NCBI): domain Eukaryota; kingdom Fungi; phylum Ascomycota; class Leotiomycetes; order Helotiales; family Ploettnerulaceae; genus Cadophora; species Cadophora malorum. The sequence continues at coordinate 10,681 of JAFJYH010000421.1, read as the reverse complement.
CGCGTGGGGCGTGATGTGAAAAAAAGCCATGTGTGAAATCGGACCGCTGGAGAGGGCGAGCCGGCGGAAAGGTGGAGTTGGATGGAGATTGGTGGAGCGCGTGGATTGTGGTTTCAGGGATCAGGGCACGCCAAATGCAGGGGATAGATGCATGGAAGGCGTTTTAGATTGCGCTAGAAGAATGAGTTGCTGGAGAGAGAACTGGCACGTGTTAAAGAGGGGAGTGTGAAATGCGCACCAATAGAACGGGCCAGAGGAGTGATGGAGTTTGGTACCTGCATGCTCAGCTGCAAAAAGGGTGCAGGTTGAGATTGCGCTGGCGAGGGAGTTGATTAGCCTGAAAATGCTCCGGATCTTGATTGCACACGACGCGCTTCTGGAAGCATTTTGACGCACTGCATTGCAGACGCAGACGCATGTGAAAGAGGCAAAGTGAAAGAGAAAGACTTGAAGGCATGAATATCTCTCATCTTCAGCTCATGACTTGCGCGGCGGATGTCGAGTCGTCATGGAGACCCCATCCGAGAATTAGACTTTGGGGAGAGTCAAGAGTCGAGTTCACAGGTCGCCGACACCCTGATCCTGAAGGCCTCGTGGAATTTGGAAAGGAAGAGGCGACGACGGACGGGTCGCAGAGCCAGCTTCCGCGGCCGGTGATGGTCAAAGGGTATCCTCCGGAATTCCCTTTCTGGAATGGATTCTGGGGCAACGTTCCAATGGGATGGCTGGTCAGGGGTTCACGTTGAACCCTTGACGACCTCTGTCCCTGCTTTTGGGAGGCGGGTGTTCATGCCCTCTTCTCTGCAGGGGTCAAAGGTATTCAATCTTATTATTTCGCCGCATGGCCGTTTTATTTTATTTTTTTCATTTTATCTGATTGTGGAGTTTGGTCTGACCGTTTGCGATGGCAATCCTAGATTGCAGGGTGTGTTCAGATAAGGCCTGGCAGTTGTAATCTCGGGAGAGTATCCGCGAGGCGGTCCGTCGTCCTGGGGATTCTGATCAGTGATATGGTCTGAGCAAACCCAGATCATCTTCCTTCGTGACGACGGATTAGGGAGGAGGATTCGCTGAACTGCTGAATGGGGAGAAGCTTGGTTACCGGCTGTTGGTTTGTCGGGTCCGTAGCATATCAGGATATCAGAGACATCTCGCTCGAAAGGATGAAATGATCCAGCCGAGGGGTTTGAGGAAGATGAAGTCGAAGTCACGAAGACGACCTACAACTTCTATCTCGGCAAGTCTCCGAAATGCCATCACGATAACCATCCCCGATTTGCGAGTTTGAACCTTCTTTGCTGAGATGCAGCTGGGGTTCTCGATAAAACTCAATCGCTAAAACCTTTCCCCCTTTTCTGGCTTCCATGCATCATCAGCAGCATCATGCGATCTGCTGCCACCAACAAACAGAGTTCGCGACCATCCAAGGGCTTTGAACTGCCATAGCACCGGCTCTTGCTTCCGCGGTCGAGTGAGAAGCAGAAGATGGCATCGTGACGAACCCCTATCACACCAACAAAGTTTCAACCTGACTCGCAGGACGAAACATCCTGTGTTCAGGCTGCGTCGTGCAGTCTCAAGTCGTGAAGTGGCTTTGAAACATCCTTCTGCGCGCGCGGCGGCGACGCTGACGCTCCCCTTGGCTGGGCTCAAGGCTTGCTGCGAGGCCCGTCCCGAAATTCGGATGAGACACCGGGATTCTGTTTCGAGAAGAAAATGGCTGTTGATGCGATGTCGATCAGCTTGTGACGCTTCGAGTCAGTTGACCTTTTGAAGCTCGAATCGATAACGGCTTTTCCGTTGGGCAGAGTTCGTCCGAGTGTCATTTTGATTTGACTTTTTGGGTTTCAATATGTTCCGGAAAGAGTCTAATCTCTCTTTGAAGAAATCGATTATTATTTTGAATTTCTGCAAGCTCAGTGACGGGCATTATTTAATCTTTGTTGACTCATGAGATGCAGATTACGTAGCGACTCATCAAATTGCATTATCGAGCATCGGTTACAGGGAGAGGCTCGCCGAAAGTAAATAATGCCATGAGGCTGTTCATCCGAAACCTCATCGCTGAGCATTTCCAATTAATCCAGAACAACTTTGCCGGAAAGCCAAAATCCAGTATTCCATCCACTCACTTGGGAACGGAGCAATCAATCAATCAATCAATCAATCAATTCAAAGTCCCATTTCCGAATCAGGACTTTAATTATTCCTGACCATCCTATTGCAACCTCTTCTCAAACTGGCATTATTGCGTAGTATCCGAGCATGCGAGTGTGCGCGAGGCTTGCTGGCTTGCTTGATGCACAGCGCCTGATCTTCACCCTTCCGCATCACTTTTCAGGGGAAAGAGCCGAGCCGCACCCCCCCTGGAGCCACCTAGCCACCCACCCCCAGGCTAATTCCTAACCGCACAGGCGCCGGGGAAGAATAGGATCTTTCCCCTGGCTACCTTTACCAGAAAGCTATCACACCTTTTCTTCCGTAAAGACGACCACGAGGGAGCTGGTGGAGGGCTACGGAGCTACCAGGTTCTCCAGCTGCTTGGAAACGAATGCACGAGGAAGTGGAAGAAGGATTTTCTCCGTTGTGTGTGTGTGTGTGTGTGTGTGTGTGTGTGTATGTGCCTCCGGATGGTACCTAAGTACCAGATTTTGAGAGAGTTTGTTTCTCGATTCCTGCAGGGCAAGGAGGGGAGGTTGAGTGACATATCATAACATAAGATAGTAGGTGAGATTCTTAGGGAGATGTTTGTAAGTACTAGTCAGCTGCAACGCTGTGTTTGTAGAGTCTGTGGATGATGATCTTTGCACTTCTGGGACCACTGAAAGATCACGAGAAAGAGGCAGAGGTAAGCAGGTTGTATTCTGTAAGAAGTCCTCTGGTGATACAGTACCATGGAATGTCCAGAAGGCCTGGTAAACTCACAGCCGGCCGCTGTGCCTTCTCAGGCTGAATGCAAAGAGAGCGGATAAAGGCCCTCCCCCATGAATTTTTGCACGTCGTGTGCCGTTGCCTCGGGTGCAGATTCGAACTCTCATTTATTAAATTCTGTATTTCTGGGGAATGTGAGTTCGAGCTAGAGGTCCCAAGTTATGCACATGTGGTCTGGAGAGTTTGTTGAGGTTGATGAGGGATGGCATGTGTGGGGAAATGCCGTGTGGAGGTGGGGCTTCCAAGCCGCGGGACTTGGAGAGGGATGCATGTGAGATCGTGAGTTCGGGACATGAAGGATGACAATTGTTGACGAGCCTTTTGATGAAGGGTTCTGGGGTAATGCAAAGCTACGGATATTGTATTATTCCTTTTTACAAAGTATATCTTAAGAAAGGGAGTGATAGAGTTGAGATATCATGCCCGGAGGCATACCAAGGAAGCAAGGAGAATCTTTCGGCTGTATTTCCACACGCCTGCTCTGCTGGGCAGCTGATAGATGTTCCCATTCCTCCAATATGGAATTCACCACCTGACGGAATATTGCCTTACATGCTTTGGCTTGCCCAAGAAGTCAGCGTCGCGCGCTTTAGTTTCAAAGGAAAGAGCATGATATTTGGCCGATGCAGGGTCTGCTGCGCTGGTTTGCGGGGTACATTATTCGACAAGTAATAAATGGATCTCGAGATGTTGGGGTACCTACAGAAAGGGTCGCTTGAAAATGCCACCTCTCACTGCCGTCACCTACTCCCTCTACTCATGGGTGGCATCCACGAACTTTAATCGCGTTCAAGCGCGAATAGAGTCGCCAAAGTCAAAGTCAGGCGCAAGCCATGAAGCGCTAACTTTTGTAAAGTGATATGTACAGGCGGAGTTCAGTCCGCCACGTCCGTTCTCCCTCACAACTAGCCTGAGCAAGCCAGCTTTGTTAGTCGTTATCAGCAATTCGACAATTTACGAATTTGAATGTCGAATTTTGTGACTGGCGGGGATATCACATAGTCAGAGATGCTAAACTAGAGCTTTGAGAGGAGTTATAGTCATGCAGTAGAACAGACAGTCGGGGAAGTTCCACAGTCGACTTTAAAGGAGACCGTTGAAGTTCGGGTGTCTTAGGACGAGGCTTGTCGCCGAACGAATAACAAGCACGCATGTGAAAAGATCGGTTTGTTACCGTGAGTTGATCTGGGGAAGACGTTGACATCTGCAGCTCCTTGTGATTGCGTCGCGTATGGAGAAGTGGAGAAGTGGAACCCGAGGTAAGTGTATAAAGTTACTTGCGATCGAATGAGAATATTCCATTCCATCTGCTGTTTTTACGGATACTTTGTTCTGTTTCATGTCTCAGAATTCGTAGGCTACTTTGTTGCATCATACTCGGTGCCGAGGAATAGATCCGAAAGAATTGATACCAAGAAAAGGAAGGGATGCAAGGAAGGAAGGAAGTCGTCAAATCCGCCAACCCCAGTAGCATCTCTAGTCCCCCAGACTTCTCCGCATCTTATCCCGCCGACCGAGCGAGCGGGAAAACTTCAACGTCGCAGTCATAGCATGGGGCAGCGCTGCGCTGAAGAAGATTTGGGCGTTGGCGGGGGCGGGATAGAAGTCGGGAAAGGGCCGAAAGAGGGAGGAGCTATGGAAAATGGGTGTCACAGTCAGGCAAAATCAGGTTGTGGTCGTGACTTTTGACAAGGACCTCGAGATGACTTGGTGGCAGTGATGATGTCAAACACTCGAAGCCCTTTTCCGTTCCTCCTCGAGGAAGGGCCGAAATGGAAGGTTTCTTGATTTTTGGTCCAGAATCTCGGGTGATGGGCCGGGATGGTATGCCATCGCATGGCAAGCCATGGCTTGAAGGGTCGTCGTCGTCGTCGGCGCAAGGGAAAGGAACCCAAGGATGTCGGTCGTCTGTTTTGGGATGTTACCGAATCGTGGGGAGGGAGTATTCTTATTCGGTCTTTTTTATTGTTTATTTTATACAATATTGATTAGCATTATTCCTATGGATTATTGTCGCCGCGTCCTTTTAGGCGCTTAGGATGAAAGCGCAGGCAACTCGTAACTCGTCTGCAGCGTCTCGCCTCCCCCTTCTGTCTCTCTATGGTCACTATTGTTGTGTTGAATGAGTCTTGGACCCCAAAGTAGTGGCGAAGGGGCAAGCTGGCTCGCTGGCAGGCAAGGCTGAGTATCAAAGTAGTCCTCGTGATGCTTTTCGATACCGCGGCATTCATCCCGAACCACAGGGTATCTCCACAAAAACACAAATAGCCATTGTGGCGGCTGCGTGGGGAATCTCAGGGTCCCCTTCCCAGGCTTGCTTGATGGAGATGGGGATGGGTGCCTGATTTGGATTTGGATTTTCATTGTTTGTGTTTGTGACTGCTACCGAATGGATTGATTGCACCTATCGTGACTTCGCAGGACGCGCTGATCTGGTGAGATGAGATGAGATCGAGGGGCCCATATGAGCTGCGCTGCTCCGATTGATGGGATGAAGAGCGTAAGCACCGAATAACAACCTGCTGACAAGGCTGGAGAAAGTTACTTTCCAGTTCAGAGAGTTCACTCGCTAGAATCGCTACGAAATACTGTACAGGGCAGATTCGCCGCTGTCCGTTAGAGTCACATGTAACATGTTCGTACCCTATCCAATGTATTCCGCTCCTAGGTTCACCAGGTTCCCTTCCTGTGATGTACCTTGGACAGGACATCACGAGGAGTCTCCCTCTGTTCAGCTCATGTAGGTATCGCAGGTTGCCACAGCCAGGTTGAGATGGTGACGGAGTAACTGTAACTTGAGACTGAGTAAGTCTTTGTCGTCAACAATCACACTGGGTACACACTCCTGTCAGTAGGTAGGTCGTCACGCGTGAGTTGATCTCTGCGTTGTCAAACCCCAAAGTTCGCAGATGGACAGGCAGATCTTCCTTTGTGTAGGACAGACCCTTTACCAGCCGCTCGGACCGTCCATCACGCACCATACTTTTTTAATCCCTACCTTGCCTGCAAATCAATAGATTCCATCCACAATTGCCGATATACTTGCCTTGCCTTGACTTACATACAGAGAAATGTCTCGGGCGCGCGCAAAGCCAAACCGAGGATTATTACTGTGTTTTGCTGCCCATCTGATCGCTTTTCAAGGCTGGCTCGAGCCCGAGCACCCAGACCAGCTCGCCTGATGAGATAGCGAACGGTAGCGAACAATAACAGACCGCGAGCACGGCGCGAGGATCCGCCCCGCCGTCGTCGGTACGGCACGAACAAATATATCAAAGCGAAGCAAAAAAGGCAGATTTGGAATGGGCAAGTGATCAAGCTTTGACGGCATCAGGAGTCATAGGTAGAGTGCTGAGGTGGGAGTGTGATCGATCTGCCATGTCGCCATCTCATCTGGCGTTCGTTGCTTTGAAGCAGGAGATCTGTGTGCAGCGGGTTTGTTTCATGAGTTGTTCAAACGCAAGAAAGCACAGGCTGATATGCGAGGTGCTGTGTGTTTTGCTGCGCATGACCTCTAGCTTTACTGCTTCGGCTGTCCGTCTGTCTGCCTGCCTCAGGGGGCTTTGAACTTCACGTCAAGGGGGCTCGAAGTTCGTGGGTGCAGGGCTGGTATGTAACGATTTGAGTTGAGGGAGTGGTTAAAAATACCAACCAACGGATTCGGGTTGTGACTGTGACCTGATGAGATCCTCCGTATTCGTTGGAAAGTCAGGCAGCCAATGAGGAAATTCATAGAGCAGGATTTATGACTACGTCCTGTCATAGGAGGAACTCATTCTATGGTTGTGATATGATATGAAGCTTAACGCCAGACGTCTTATTTGCTTATCTTAGAGCGAATGGTATGATAAGGGTCCTGCTTTTATTTTCTATTTGTTTGTGTTGAGTAAGAGAAGTGTGATGTGATGTGATGGAGTTTGATGAGGGCTGAGGGAGGGCAAGAAAGGAGGAAGGAAGAGGCAGGCGGTACGGGTCGTGCCTCGCGGTCTCGTTTGATAGTCAGGTGGTGAATTGCGAAACGTGGGGGACGTGGGGTTCTGTCGCGGCCAGAATCGTGGCTGGGAAACCTTCTCGGCATCATCCAGGCTGAATCAATTGTTCGAGATGGCAATTTTGACTTTGCAATTATATCAATACTGCTGCAAGGAAAATACTTGCATGATTCAAATCGACATTCCTAAGCTGCAGTTCCAGATCTCGGGATTTGAGATCGCCAGACACACATACGTCTAAGGCTGGGCTGGGAGGAATGTGGATATCAAATTCGACATCGGTGCAGCTATTTTTCAACAGAATTGTAACAAGTCACAAAAACTACTCGCAAAGTCCCTTGCCATATCAGATTGATCGACGGCGAGTGGCAGACAGGGAGGCGGGGAAGCAGATTCCTAGGTGCCGGTACAGGACATGCATGCGCGGAGCTGATATGCTGTGTTTTGGTCATTTGTGATAATAACATCAGCAAAACATGGGCTGAGATTGGTAGGATTTGGAGGTTTGGAGATCTGAGCGATGGCCGCTTCGGGAGGAGAAGCGAAGCCACATGATTGTTTTTGTTTGGGTGCGCGGCAAATCCTATCAAATTGATTTGGCCTTGCGAGTTCTTTTTGAACGATGTAACGATAGAGGGGGTTTTGATTGTTTGGTAATTGGTCTTTTGGTTTGACTATCGAATGCATGTAGTCCAGTATTATTTACTGGGACGGAGAAACGCCCTGTTGGGATTTGTTTGATGGATTGGAATGCTGGCTTGGAGTTGATGAACTATTTGGAGACCTCGTGGCGTTCCTGTTCAGGACGGCGGAGAGTTGCCTTCCATGTGTCTGGTTAGGACTAGTGTGGAAATGAGATGTGGGGTGGAGGCTGGGGTAATTCCCGTTGTCTTGGGTGGGACTGTCCCGCCCCTCAGGACAGACATGACAAGACAGGGTGTGGAGCTTCACGATGAGGGTGTGATGGAATGAATTGCGGGTGTCGTGTGTTGCGCATCTGGAAGAATGCGTTGGCGAGCGGATAGGCGTTTGAGGCAGGAGTTTGTATTGCTTGATGAATGGATAGATGCTTGACTGATGAAAGCGTCTTCTGACTTCCTGTGTGACGAGATGGAAATTTATCCATAATTGATGGTTTGAGACTTTAAGATGTTTCTCAGCCCCTTTTTGAGCATCCAAAACAGACATGTAAAATTTAATTAAAAGAGAAAAGACCGAAAAGGGACATTGAAATAGCAGTGCAGCAAGCCAAGTGTAGTGATTATACGAAGCCGGTGCACGACATTACTTGTCCCAATTTGCGACTGTAACTTGTTACTATTCCTCGATCCCATGAACTCGTCTTTTAGAGGTACCGGTACCACATGTATTCAAGCTTGGCTTCCTAGTATCGATTTCACGATACACCAAATGTTTCTTTCCGAGGTGTTTTCGTGGTCGAGAAGTGAAGCGAAGCCCAAGTTCAATAATGTTCCCCTCATCTGGTCCGAGCCTCGGGATCTCGCTGAAGCTCTCCATCAAGCCATGAAGAGCAACAACGGTCCTACCACCCGGATTCTTCCATTGGCATTAATTCTAATAGCTTGCATTTGATAAATCCGTGAGAGCGGAAAATGAGACATAAAATATTCGTAAGATGGGCAAGTTTTCAATACATCCCCAGTACCGATTTTCGTGGTTGATTTCCTCCATTTCTCCGCATCCGTTGGCTCGGAAAAAGTTTGTTTTACATCGTGACAGCTGTCGCAGCGAATACATTCTTCCGGTTGAGACAGTTTGGTAAGGAAAAAAAGGTCACGATACTCCGGTCCTTCTATGAGAGCGGTTCAAAGGATCTTAGTTCCGAACCACACAAGACGGCGCACACACGAATCGTGCAGGCGAGAGAGGATGATGAAGCCGACCCGAGAGACAAATGAAGCGACAGACGAGGCGAGAGACGACGTGTGAGCGAGACGAGTCTGTTGGAGGGTTTCTATGCCATTATCCAATCTTCATGGGGGCTACACTCACTCATCCTCGGGCGAGCCAAATGATGGTGCTAGGATTTCCAATCTGGTTGGCCTTCACTTCACGATGACTGGTGCAGCACACACGACAAGCGAGACAGGGCTCTTTGCTGGGAAGTTCCAAAGATTCGGGTTGATGCCCTGCGAAAGGGAGGTGTGTGTGTGCAACCGGGGGCTCTGGGAGTCTCCCCGGCGCTGGAGCGCCGCCGAAGCCACCAAAGCCCTGAGCTGCCTCTTCAAGAGATGCTGCCCCATTGGCAATAGAGCAGACGAAGTGCCGGGTAGTGGCTTTTGGAGGCGTCTTACCCCTTGGGGTATTATATCTTCCTAATACACCCGTCGGCTTATCCGTTTTTGGAGGAAGGCTGAGAAGCGTCGGACAGAACAGCGGTCACAGGAGAGGAGTTGACCGCCAGAACCCCACGCTTCTGTTCCCAGCACTTCTCAGCCTTTCACGATTCAGTGCTTTCAGGCAAGTCGGTCAGAGAGATTCGGGGAATCAGGATAGTCCTTTTGCTGTAAGCACGACTGGTCACAGTTCATCACAGCTGGTGCTTCAAGAGTCATTGACTGGCAGACTGGACTGGAAACTGTACATTATTGCTTCACCATCATTCATGCGACACTTCGTATTTGACTCGGTTGGCTTTATTGGAGTTACCAATGCATTGCAGTGATTGAACGAGCCAGAGCGTCAGAAATATGAACAAGACGCTATTGCCAGCAGGTCCAGCCAGCAATGCCCATTGTTCGGAGTGCATCGCCACTGGCCAGAACGCTCTGGCATCGCTTTCAGCTGTACCGTGCTCAGTGCTGTAGCTGGCCATGGAACAATTATTGCAAAATGGTCCGAAGCCGAGCATGAGTTAATGAGTCTAGGGATGAGACTGAGTGAGAGTGAGAGTCTGACCCTGAACGCGAACCTGGACTTGTTTTCGTCCCTCTTACAATTCCTTTCTTTTCCCGTTGAACACCTGGATCCTCTCGACCGGCCGATAGAGTGGACATGTTCATCGTCCTGAGGGCGGAGTTTTGTCCAGAGGGGTCATGTGCGCTGAACGATGGCGAATTCAGGTCCCAAGGCTGGAAGAGGCCATTTCGAGGGCGCACGTGGTCCCGGGACATCAAAGAGCAAGAGGGTCCAGGCTGTGGAGGCACTTCGGATGAGGCAAGAGCGGCGCAACTCAGGCTGCGCACAGCGTTCAAAGCCTGTACCTGAGAGCTGGGAGTTGGGAACAGCAAAACGAAGCAATTGCGTGTGGTCAAGTGGGTGACAAAATAATGATGATAGTTTCTGTATAATTGAGTAATTGCCGATGATTGAGCGTGGAATGGAGACAACAAGATGGACAGCTGATCGAAATCTTGACACCGCTTTCTCTACACAAAACCGGTCAAATGAAGAGTGTGAAAGACGGACCGTTTGAGCAGTGACTTGGTGCCTGGACAGCAAAGCAAAAGCATCATCACAGGCTCACAGGGCCATCGGAAGAAGCCCGAGGCAAGGCCACGCCCATCGCCTCTCTTGACTCTTCAACCCAGAGCGGACCCACCCCCATCCCCATTATTTCCAAGACTTCCTCCCCTGTCGAGCCGACCTGACCCTGCAATCCCGATCACGACATGGGTCCATCGTCCCAATTCGGCATCTAAGATAAAGTGCCCCTTTCGCGATAGCTCATATTCTAGATACTTCCCCTTTTAGCTAGTCACTTTCGGGCCTTTTGAAAACATCACACAATCCCACCC
>JAFJYH010000420.1:0-33528 GCA_017365405.1 Cadophora malorum | reverse complement strand
CATAGGCATAGGCATAGGCATAGGCATAGGCATAGGCATAGGCATAGGCATAGGCATAGGCATAGGCATAGGCATAGGCATAGGCATAGGCATAGGCATAGGCATAGGCATAGGCATAGGCATAGGCATAGGCGTAGGCAAGATACTGTATCGTACCGTATACTAGACCAGCTTGCAGGATGAGCAGCGACGCCCTTCTACTAAGTAAGTAGTAATGGACAGGATAAGTGGTACGTGGTAAGTGCCCTCCAAGCAGCTTTAAGCCCAAGTCCAAGCAGCAGCCTCCGCACCCGAGACCTCGAGCTTCACCTCATGCTCATGCTCATGCTCATGCTCATCCTCACCTCAGCTCGAGGTTCCCGTCCCGCCTGGCCCCGCCAGCGTCATGAGTGGATCCAAATGGAAGTAACTGAGGTGCAGGGCAGGTGACTGGGAGCTCCACATGCAGCTAGTAGCTACCCACCTGCATCTGCACCTGCACCAGAGGAAAATGACATGACCATGACGACCATGGCCATGACCAGCGGTCCAGCACCAGCAATGCGAGGACAAACGTTTGAGGGGTCTCGAAAGAGTACAGTATAGTAGAAATAGAAATAGAAATAGAAATAGAAATAGAAATAAAATGAAAATACCTAGGTACTTTCCGTACGGAAAATTTATTGTTTCTCCCCAGCAGCATATTGTTTCTATGAATCTCCATTCCAGAACTACTTATTAGTACCTTAATCTCGGCCATTGTTCTCAACGTCTTTAGTTCCTCGCTGTCTAGGCAGGTAACCGAAGGTATGGTAAGGTAGTTGGGATTTTACTTAGTCGAGGCCCTTGTCTTTCAAATCTCCACAAGAACTCCAAACGCCGCACATGCCTACCTTCCTACCTTCCTACCTTTTCCTACCTACCTACCTACCTACCTACCTACCTACCAAGTACCTACCTTTTACTCCTCCTTCCTTGTTTTCCCGTCTGCGAACCCATACCCATATTTACACCTAGCCATACCCACACTCATACCTAGCACTGCATTGTACCGCTAGGAAGTTCTCTGTTCTGCTCCCCTCCCCTCCCCTCCCCTGCAGAGCCATTTTAGCCGATTCGACTCGGAAGGCGTGAAGCTCTCCATCCTTCTCGCCCTTACCCCTTCATATCTTCCACTCCCAACCTCCACGATTATCGTCTGAATGTCTGTTGCTCGTCAGTAACAATTTCAGCTTCCTGGCCAGCTTCAGATCTCCTAGGAACCAGCGCCCTGCTGTAGAACAGAGGCAATGGCTTCGGACAAGGAGGATGTTTACGCGACAGTGAGTTGCCCGTGCGCCTGTTTACCTCCAGTGGCGCAAACTGACTGAATGTCTGCCACAGCTATTGTTGAACGACTTCTACCTTCCAGGTAAACTAACTGCCATGGTCCGATATAAACTTACTTACTGAAGCTTCATTGCAGGTGCTTTGGTGTTGGCGCATTCCTTGCGAGATGCTGGCACCACCAAGAGGTTGGCCGTACTGGTCACCACTGACTCGGTATCTGCAGATGCAATGGTCCAGCTTCAGGTAAATCCATCCACCTTTGAATTTGTGAAACCGGGGCCCCTCTGACTCTCCGCAGAAGCAATTCGACTTCATCGTTCCCGTCGAGCGAGTGATAAATCAGTCCCCAGCCAATCTGCAACTCATGAATCGACCCGACCTACATTCGACATTTACCAAGATAACGTTATGGAAACAATTACAGTTCCGCCGAATCGTGTACATGGACTCAGATATGGTTGCTCTGCGTGCTCCAGACGAGTTGTTCGACTTGCCTCAACCCTTCTCCGCAGCTCCTGACATTGGATGGCCTGACATCTTCAATTCTGGTCTGATGGTTCTGAATCCAAACATGGGGGACTATTATGCTTTGCTTGCCATGGCAGAGCGGGGAATATCGTTCGATGGTGCAGACCAAGGTCTCTTGAACATGCACTTCAAGAACAACTTCAATCGCTTGAGTTTTACTTACAACGTCACTCCGTCGGCTCATTACCAGTACTTACCAGCATTTCAACATTTTCAATCGAGTATAAGTGTGGCACATTTCATCGGCCAGGAAAAACCTTGGAGTCAGGGAAGACAAGCGCATAGAGGGTCCACTCCCTACGACCAGATGGTGGGAAGGTGGTGGTCAGTCTATGACCGACACTACAAAGAATCGGTATAATATGTTGAATCTCTCACAAGTTCCGGGCTAACTCCTAGAAGTCCATGGAAAGCAGCGCGGAAGGATCTTCGTCAATTGTACAATACCATACCAAGGGAGAATTCCAGCCTGTGGTGCCTATAGTCTCGAGTGGCCAGGAATTTCAACCTGATGAGACCGAGAGTGAGATATTCCAGCCGACCACCGAAGGGCCGTTGCACGAGACAGCATCAGAAATTCCGAAAGAAGTGGAAGAAGCTTATGTTCCGCCAGTTGAAACAAACCTGGATAAGGGAAAGGAGCGCGAAACCCAACCCGATGTCCAGTATTCCGCATGGGATGCCAGCAGGTCAGCATCCGGGTTTGAGAGACTAATGCATATATGCTGATTCTGATTCAGAGCCCCTCCACCCACAGACTCGAGACCAGAGGCTTCGAACTTCCCAGCGACGCACTACGACATGTCTTCCGACCTGACCCCATTCAAAGCTCCCGAGCGTTACCCTGACCCTCCAAAGAACATGTACTACGAGGTGCCCAAGACGCCAACATATCAGAAGCCGGCACCTATCTTCCCATGGGAGATGAACGCCCCCAAGCCTACGAGGGTTTTTCCCGAGGACAATATAGCACTGGTTACAGAAAACCTCGACGGCAGCGATCCAGCATCCGCACCAGGAGTGGAGGACAAAGACAATACTCCTACCACAGTCACACCTACCACTCCTACCATCTCACTCACGCCTGCTGATCCTTGGCAGACTTACACGCGTGGGAACGCCTGGGATGACATCCCCGAGATTGAACGATACATTGGAAACCTGCAAAAGAATCGGAAGGGTAACATCCAGGTACTTCAGGGGTACGGCTCAGGTATAGAACAGGTGTCCAGTCCGGGCGCGAGGAGACACAGTATGAGGCTCACAGACTTCCCTTCAGAGCTTGAAAGACCTAGTCTGCCCGTGACTCCTGCCCCAATCCGGAGGCCTAGCTTTTGGGGTGAAGAGAGAGACCAGGAGGGTGAATTACCAGCTGCGGAGGGAGTTCCTTCGCAGGAGGACTGGGTACTTTTTTCAATCCTTTTACGTGAGGTGTTTTTCTTACTTTTGGCAGGATCCGGTGGCACAGCTGGAGCAGCTAGCTCGACGACAGTCAGACGTATTGGCACATAAGTTAGGAACGGATGATAGTACTGCACGAGAGATTCCCCTAAGACCCCTTCCCTATGGCTCGGAAGGAGTGGTATCTCCAACTTATGTAGCTCAGGCCCCGCCTAGCGGTAGATCGGGGTTAGAGGAGGTTCCTAGAACCACCATGGAGGAACCAAGTTATCATGGGCCGGGAGCAATGTGGGAGAAAGATGAGACATTTCCATCAAAAGAGACACCCCTGGGACCGAGCGAGGAAGAGAGAGATGTGATTGACAATTAATGCTTAATGTCCTGCTGCTCTGCAAAATCATGTACAATATAAGTTGCTGTTTGGTATCTGGCATCGCTGGCTGGGTCATGTCTATTGGCGAGCATTCATCATTTGCATCCACATAGTTTGGTTTTGCTCAACATTCCTGAAGTAGCATCTTTCCGAGTTTCTGGTTTCACGATGGTGGGACAGAAATTTGCTCGTTTCTTATTACTGTAAATAGTCAGATACCAGGACAAATGAATGGAATGGGCTTGGCATTCAAGCACGAGGATTTTTGCACTGATGGGGACATGTATATGTAGTAAGTTTCCATCTCTGACGAATGGAAAGTCCCAGTACCGCGATGGCACATGCAAATTGGACGTAACATGGGAATCCTGATGGGGGATCGGAATTTGGTCTGAAGTCGATATCGGACGAAGTCGGACCAGCCATCGGCATTGGCCTTCAATGAGGCCAATGAGAAGCTGCGAGACGAGACAAGAAGTTTCGGACGACGTGATGGGATGGGATGGGATGGGAAGGGTGGAGCCGCATTCTGACCCCATTGTTTACTCGTTTACCTCTCTTCGGAATCATCTTCAACTCTCCTATCCTATCCTCTTCCAAAGTGACTGAGTCGTCGTTCGCAAATAGCTTCAACAATAATTCAGGTAGGTGACATGCCATGCCACGCCTCGCCAAGTCTCGCCATGGCTGCTCCACCTGCGCCATTTGTCGATCCTATCAAGCTCACCCTCACCGCCAAAATCTTGCTTGCGTTTGTGTGGCATGGCATTGAATCTCAGATCCCCCCAGATTTTGACTTCTGCGCAAGCTTTTGGCGAGTATCTTCGTACGCTTTTACAAACCCCTCATCTTCTCCTCTTGATTGTCCTTTCTGTCCCATGTCTAGATCCAGCTGAGTCGGGGGTTTCTGTCCGAACATTGTCTTGCCATCATTTGTTGATTCACCATCTTTGTCCTTATTCTTATACTCCATTCACGACATATCTCTGCTTTTCCATTCACAATGCCACATAATCCCGACCTATCCAACAGCATTACGATGCATCCTCATCCTTTCCATCTGCATCCGAACCGAATGGAGCACTCGACCAGTCGGACACACACTCCCATCCAATCTACTTCCTTCACAAAGCCAGGCGCAAGTACTGCCTTCGAAGCAGTCACACCCAGCGCCGAAGAACACGATCCGATTTCTCGACACACGTCCGCCGCAATGAATGACGTGGAGGAACAGAGACCCCCACGATACACCCGCGAGAACGATCCATACAAGTTGTCCTCAGCCTTCAAAGATGCAGGCGAGCTTCGGCTTATCGCAGCGAACACCTCTCGAAAGCGCGACGGATGTGGCCCCATTAAGTTCAACAGAGACGCCAAGAAGGCAAGACAGATTCAGAAATTCTACGAGACTCAGAATGAGAACATTGAGAGGATGCTCAAGCCAGTGGAGGCTCATTGCGCTGAGGCAAGGGAGGAAGCTGGTGAGGATCGTCTGAAGTGGCAGATTGCCGTATAGTGAGTGTCCGCACCGTTTCTTTACTTAAAGTATTTGCCTTGATACTTTGGGTGACTTTCTTATGTCCGAATCATATCCAGCGAGATCAAGCGAAAGAGTCGCTCTACTTCAGCCAAGCTGCCCAATGCTTAGTCGCGCTGCAGCACGCGATATCAATCGATGGAAATGTCTCTTATTCTTCGCTTGTTTTACTTTCAGATGTTTCCACACCCATGGGGTCGTAGACGCTTCGAGGCGTTCAACGCTCGCTCAGCGGACTCCCTTCCAAGCACCTTATTCCTCACAATCATCTATCCATCTATTCACACAAGCATTATATCTCCGCACTATCCGCAGTAGGCAATGCTGACTTCAGTGTCTTCCACAGCGGCTCTTTTGGTGCCAATATTATCCTGGCAGGTTTGCAACTCTATGGTGCTGTGACTTCCGGCTCGCTTTCCTTGATCACGACCATGGCGGACTCTATCTTCGATCCGATGTCGAACATTACCCTGATCCTTACCAACCGTGCCGTCAAGAGCGTGGACCCAAACCGCTTTCCCTCTGGCAAAGCTCGTTTGGAGACGACAGGAAATATTGTCTTCTGCTTCATTATGACTACGGTCTCATTCATCCTCATAGCTTTCTCATGCCGCGAACTCGCCGATCCTCCTCAGGGCGAAGTCAAGAAATTTCATCTTCCGTCTGTCATTGCCGTTGCCACAGCCTTCGTCACCAAGCTATGCCTGTTCATTTACTGCTGGGCTCTCAAAGATAAATACTCCCAGATTAACATTCTCTGGCAAGACCACCGAAATGATCTTCTCATCAATGGCTTCGGTATCCTCACCTCTGTTGGTGGATCTAAGCTCAAGTGGTGGATTGACCCGATGGGAGCCATTATTCTCTCCTGCATCATCACCTCCGTCTGGCTCCACACCGCCTTCAGCGAGTTTATGCTTCTTGTCGGAGTTACAGCTTCCGTCGAGACTCAACAACTCATCACCTACGTTTGCCTGACTCACTCTCCTGCGATCGAAGGAATCGATACGGTCCGAGTCTACCATTCTGGCCCAAGACTGATTGCTGAAGTCGACGTTGTCATGAATGCGTCCTCCTCTTTGAGAGATACGCATGATGTTGCCGAGGAGTTGCAGATCAAGCTGGAGAGCTTGCCAGACGTGGAACGGGCATATGTCCATGTTGACTATGAAACTACTCATAAGCCGGAGCATGCTTACAAGAAAGACATCTAGAATCCAGGCTCAACGAAGGATATCGGATCGGTGATTGCTAGGAACTATGTACAAATGGTGGATCGATGATCAATCAAGATCTTCTAAAATCTGGCGCTGGTGGTCATTTGGTCAACTTCTACTGCTTCTCCATGAATGTAATTGTCTTGCCAACAGTTCCTACAGTCGGCGAACAATTTTCAGAAATGTAGATACTACACTTGACTACAGGAAGTTGTACCAATCCTGGTGATATAGACCGAGCTTCAATGGTGTCCATAACTCGCGTCTGTCAAGATGCTGGCTGAATGGACCTCTAAGTTGCATCATGAGTGACGCTTGAATCCCTATCCGGCTTTGATATTTCTCAACGATGATTTGACATTATGACTAAGGATTATGCGAGCCTAGTCTACACCACATACACACCTCCTCATACAACAGGTGGTGTTCTCCCGTCACTGCAAGTCTTGCTCAAACTCTCACACGCCAAGGTCAACCCAGCAGTTGAGTTGCCAATCCAAAACAAGAATGGCTTCGAGCTGCTGACAGGAATGATCCAGTTTTGCGAGACAACATCCCATATACTCAGATCTCTCCTCGTGATCTCCAGGGTCAGCGTCGCACTGGCCCGGGCTGCAAGGGTAGCCGTCTTTTCGAAGGCCCGGAGTTGGATGATTGGTGTGTCCCATGGGTTGTCAGTGGGATACTGCACGTATACCATTACGACCTCCTTTCCGGCGACGGTGCCCGTGTTGGTGACTTTTACGGAGATGGTGAACATTACGTCCCACTGAGCGAGGTTAGCACTGTGCCTGGAATACATGTCCCCAGATTGTTTGTAGGCATTTAGGCATCCGATGAATTACATACCAGTGCTGGGTTTCCACCTTGATCACCACCGGCTACTGGGTCGGGTTGAGGAGTGGTTTGATATCCCACCGGGTAGGTAAATGCCTTTGTCGATGTTATGTCCTGCGGGTTGTCGAGATACGGATACAGATACCTCCAGATCCTGTCGAATCCTGTGGGCCATGCTACCTCTGCAGGTGAGGGAATTGCCTCACTGTAAGTTGGAGCTGGTCCTTTGGGGGCTCTTGTAGGAGGCGCAGAAGTCATGGCCTTTCCAGCCGTGACCGTAGCACTGGTCTTCGAAAAAGTCGTATAAGACAGGCCATGGCCGAATGCATATCGAGGTGCAATTGAGTGCTTATTCAAGTAGCGATAGTCTATATATAACCCTTCGGAGAATGTATCCTGGACCTGAAAGAACTGGAAGCCCATGAGGCTGACTGATGCAGGGTAATCCGACTCGGCCTTGGGAATCGAGTATGGGAGATGACCACTCGGAGAGTAGTCCCCAAATAGGACATCCGTCAGCGAGTTTCCGGCTTCCTGTCCTGGCAGATGTGCAAACACGACCGCCTTGACAGAGGGCAGATCAACCCAGGCCTCTACAAGGACCGGGCCGACGGTGTGCACAACGACGATGACTGTAGCGTACTTGGCTGCAGCAGCTTTGATAAGATCGTCGCCTTTATGCCACAATTGAAGGCCATCACTCTTTCTGTCGCCGTCGTTGCCTTCCACGGTATACTGATTTTCACCTGAATCGCTGCTGACGAAGACCATGGCAATATCGCCCGTCGCAGCAGTGATGCCGGAGGGAAAAGAATCGGTATCGTAGTAGGTCACATTGGCAGCCTTGAGCTTGAGAGCAGTGAGCGGATCATCCATATATGGATAGTTTGCAGTCCCTGTATAGTCAGTAAGAAGTCTAAGTCATAAGATTTGCTGAAGGCCTACCGCTTCCCCACCCCATGCCTAATGTTCCCTTGTTACAAGAGCGTTGATTGCAGGAATTGATGCCGTCCGGATTCTTCTGTGCATCCGTACCGAAAACTCTGAGTACTGACGTACTTAACAGTGGCAGCGTTTTGTTGTCATTTTTTAGCACAGTGATGGCTTCTCTTGCAACCTCTCTGGCAACTGAAGCATGGTTCGCTTGTACGTTGACATACTCGTTTACCACACAGGTTGGCGAAAATAGCGCACCAGGATAGCAGGGGCCACTGGCATCAGCAGTATTGGCCGAGAAGTTCGGCTCTGGGAAGCTTTCAACGTCCTGGCCGAGTTGATACCAAGTAGCCACAATCCGCGTAACCATGTCGTTCAGACGTTCCAAAGGGACAGTACCATTTAGAACAGCCGTGGAGAGTTCGTATCCCCAATAAGCAACTCCAAACAAGGGCACAGAGCCATCTCCTGGCATGGCCATGTCCAGACCAGCGAGTGCTGAACTGACACCGCCGATTTGGGCCAACCAATCACTCATAATCTGATAACATTAGTTCACTGCCATTTAGGAGACGAAGATTGACTGACAAGTCCCTGGAAGCCCATCTCATCTTTTAAAATGCCGTTCATCATTTTGCTGTTCTGAGATGAAGCACTACCATTGACATCCTTTTCAATGTCAGCAATCAAATCCGGTCGTCCGAAGTCCACATCGCTTACATTGTATGCAGTCATGACCGCGCCAACTCCTGCTCTGATGCCATCTGCAAATGGCCATGCATAGAGCTCATGTAATGTTCGATCGTCAAGATTGCTACTCAGAGCTTTCATCAAGCCATGGGGTGGCTGATCGTGAAGTCAGTATAGGCAGCGAGAATTTTTGAGGTGGGCGAAACCACAGAGACATCCCAGGCCTTAGATCAATTGGGTACAGGTAGGATTGGTTGCTTACAATGTCCATTCTATAAGCTTCTTGTTCATTAGCAATGAAGTGCTTGATAGTGGCAATCACACCCATGTCCTATCAGAGCTCGTAAGTAAGGTTTCTGACAGTCATAAACTAAGCGAGGTTCTCACCTGAATGCCTTTGATTGTTTCCACTCCACCCCAAGATTGGAGGACAGGGTCTGCTCCAAATCCTTCCCAGTTTCTTCCTCCTCGGGGTTTGCGACCAAGTGGCCCAACAGCCGGCTACACTATATTAGCACCACAACCGAGCACTTTGTTTACGATTAACGCGAGAGAACACATACTCCAAGTTGGATGTTTACACCTTTGCCACGAGCTTCGGCGCCGATAGCAGCTCCTCTTGCATACGCCAGAGCCTTATTCCAGGTTGCGCCGACGGTGATTCCAGCAGGAAAGGCCGTGATATTATCCGTGGCGGCAATACCAAGAGCAGAATCTTGCAAGCATAGACTGGGAATACCAAA
Organism: Cadophora malorum; assembly: GCA_017365405.1. Classification (NCBI taxonomy): domain Eukaryota; kingdom Fungi; phylum Ascomycota; class Leotiomycetes; order Helotiales; family Ploettnerulaceae; genus Cadophora; species Cadophora malorum. The sequence goes on along the minus strand of JAFJYH010000420.1, from coordinate 23,958 downwards.
CCGAAGTGCCGATCCAGTATTGCCGATACAGCGTCCCATGAGCAGGCCAGTTCCAGTAGTGAGGTTAACCTTCTCGGCCAATGTCATATTGGCAACGACCAAATGTGCTTTGGCATACGATGCCGACCAGCTCGGACTCCAACCACCTTTGGGTGTGGGGTAATAAGGACTCGCGACGAAGCCTGCAGGCACATCGTCACGCTTATCCAAGGATGGCTCTTCTTGTTTTTCAAGAAAGAGGATATCGGACGCGAAATCTGGACGATTGACGAGCGCACTGCCCCACGACAAGATAGCCAGAAAGACCAAGAACGAGGTGAATCGAGCCATCTTGCAGAACGTCGTAACAGTGATGAATGGTAAAGATGATAGTCTGCTTGATACCCGAGTATTGACTCAAACTTGCCTATGGAGTGACACCAAGAGCTCCTAGTGAGAGCTGAGTGGTGAGGGACAACAAAGGAAAGAAGAAGAGCGCGTCGGGTGTAATATAAGGAAATCGCTTTCTGAGCAGTCCAAGCCGGCCCAGTGATAAAGGTCGGCTTATTCGGAGACAACCATGAGTATAAGACGGTCATCGTGATAGGAGTTGCCCATTTGGGCGAGAGGGCCGTCGTGTAAGACATGGGGTCTGGTGATGGGTACAAAAAGCGGCACTGATCGAGGACATCTAATGGCCCTTTCGGTGGTTCTCATCTTCGGGGTAAATGGCTCCCGACAATATCGAAGAATGGTGGATTCTAAAGAACATGTGGATTTGTCCATGAGATCATAGTTCGGCATATGATTCGATGACATTCAGGATGACTGGATTGACGACACTTATCTGTCACTTCTTCGTTGAGTGCCGCTTTTTTGTCTATTAGCAAGTGGTGTTGAGCTATCACCCTGATCAAGTTTAATTGCGGTGTCCTCACAGGGCCACAGGTACGCGGTGATGTTACCCTATCGAGATCATTCAGGGGGTCGCGTAGTAGCCGATCTAGATATGACAGGGAACAGACAAGGAATTCTTACCCCACAAACGTCATGGACCGAGGCACCAAGGAGCGATAAGGTTAAAGCAGTGAAAGTTGGAGGTCGAGGGGTGCTCGGGCGCAGAATTGAATTGATGTTTCCAGCATTATCATGTGGCTATAGTTGAAAACCCTTAGTGGTTGAGGTTCGGATGTGGTACCGTCCCTTGTATCGCATCGGCCATATCGCCTCTTGTCTCCAAGTGCCGGAGGTCGCTTGCTTCTAGTCCATGTTTTGTAATGGTGATTGCCCGTGTTCTGACATTTGCTCTTCGAATTGAGAGTACCTCATGACCTAAATGACTCTGCCAACATTTCGGCGCCGATACTGCTTCCGGCTTCACGGTGAACGCGTCTGAATTCCAAAGACCGGAAATTCAGGCGCAGCAGGAGGGTTCCATGTCGGCAAAGCTACCTGGATCATAACACGGGAAAATTTGTCAAGCGGGACTTGATTATTGGTCTCGATGATTGTCGATTGCTCACAACACTGTTCCCATTCGCAGCAGAAGAGCTGGAGCGTGCCGAAGGTAGACTTGTTCAAAACACTCATCGCGAGAATAACGGCGATTCTGAACGATCCCCACCCCTTGCGCAATATCTCTGATCCCATGGAACTATATTTTAAAATGCCTATGGCATGAACATCGATAAATTGACAATCCCATGGCTCGGTATCTCGCTTAGTCCCGGTGTTGTTTCAACCACTCTCGGCAAGGTAAGCAGCCCACTCTCGCTTGTTCTCAACACGGCGTCCTCAAAAGAGAGCACTGTGTATCAACCATCAGCGAAGCTCTTTGTCCCAGATCCCATGCTCCTCTTATCATCATCACTAGTTCTCCAAAAAAAGGAGCTCTCAACTTACGAGGCCTTTCAAAACCCGTGGCCTCCTAGAGAGCTTCGCAGTCTCCGCTGAAGTCATACCGCCGGTCAGGACGCGGGTCGTAGCTCGATCGAAAGTTTGCATATTTCTCGACACTTGCTGCTGTGTATCGTAAGTCAATTTGTGAGGCGACGAAAAATTGACTATTTCAAAGGAAATGAGACGTACTGGCCGAAGGGCGCGGAACTACCACGGAGAGGCCATCCATATGAAATATTTGTATGGGAATCGCAGGAGAGAGAAAACTGGGCTTCGAAGGCAAAAGTCACAATTTCCAATTCCCCGAGTCTTCAGGCAACTTCTTCTACGCATCAGTGGTGTCCTCTTGCCATCTGCCTGGATTTTCGAAAGGCTGTGGGTTCCCGGACAAGATCGAAGTATTTTGGGTCACTAGTATGACCCTGTGGTGAGACAAGAGGAGAGTAGCAGCATGCAATTTCTGTATTCAGCTGTTGCAGACGGACACGCAGCTGAGATACGGTTACGTCGTAAGACCAACCAAGCGAATTGATACTATGAAGTATCGTAGCCTAGTTCTCACTGATACTTACTATTTATTTTCTTACGAAACTGCGGGAATAAAAATAGTAGGAAAAACTGTTATATTGGGGATCAAGCTGAAGTGACGTAGGTTAAGCTGGAATAAGTGGCTTGTGATGTTCTTCTTCCTTCGCGATCGCTAGTTTCAGTAGTTAATCCACTGCTGGTTATTCGCATGGTCCATCAACTGGCATAGTTCCCTCCATTTTGACAATCTGAGGGTTTTGCAACACATCATACATCCTGATCTGTGCCGAGTGCAATGACCGGATAGTTTTCTGGGGGAGAGATGCCCAACTTGGCCGCTCCGAAGCAGTATTCAGTGTTTACAGTCTGCCCAGCGTTGAGGTAACAGGCATTTGTCGTATCTGGTCTCGGATGTACCCTGTGCAGGCAGCCTCACGTCCCACGCTGAAATCCGAATCTTAAGACGTCACCCTGAAATGGGTCATCGATTCGTCAATTTGCCAGTCATGATCAAGCTCATTCAGTCAGCTCAACCCGAATCAGCCGGGACGTGGCAACACCGATAGAGAAACGTCCTTACTGGTCTGGTCTAAGCGACGAGGCGCGCGAGCATTCCAAGATCAGAGCGGACCAAAGGCATCCAAATCTACGGCACGGTAGTAGGCTATTCCGGACCATAAGAACTCAAAACTTCAAAAATTCGCGAATGCCCCTGTTCTTCCAGATTCGGGTGCTTCAGTCTCAACATCTTGTTCTCAATTCATGCTTTTCTAAATTAAAGAAACTGAGTACACTCTCAGGGGCGTTTGAAAAATTCAATTGAGCTGCTGATTCGCTGAGAATAAGCGGGACTATACAGACTGAACTTCTTTGATCTCATCGTTGCTTCTTAATCCGAGTTATTTTACCTTTCTTTTTTCATCTACACTAAACCTCAAAATAGTAGCATCTAAGGCCTCCTCAACCACCACATAACTTCGGTATCCTCCTTAAAGCGGTAAAATCAACTTTGGATGTGATTTTTGTGGATCCTCCGGAACGGCCCTAGTGGCGAAAAATATAAACAAGTTTCAGGCAACAGGGGAAGAAGCAAAGGGGCTCGTTTGCCTCTCAGTCAGCCTCAGGTGCGTGCGACATCCAATGAAAGTAGGACCTGCGCAAACAGGCAAATCGCGCAGGAAGGATATGAAGGAGCAACCTGCGTTCTGACTGTCAGTTTCTGGTGTTACTTACTGCATGAGGAAATCCGAGCAGAAGCTGAAATGGCACGCTTGATTACGTGAATGATGGAATTTGATGCATAAATATCGTTTCCGAGGCGAGGACAAGGCAGACAAACAGATGTTGAATTTATATTTTTTTTTGGCCAATTACTGTTAAATACTATGAATAGTGCTACTCGCCTCCAGGGCCAGTGCGTGTTCGGAAGCCAGCATCCCATGCTCGTACTGCACAGCAGTCCAAGCTCACCCACACACTCGCATGTTGTCTATCATCGGAGAGGAGGGATGCTCCAGAAATAAGTATGCATGCAGTGTGTGAGCATATAGTGAGATGAGCTACAGCCCTTTCTTTCCAGTTCCCAGATCCTTCCCGTCCCGCACACCCTGTAATCCATCCATTCCCGACTCGCAGGAATCTTCGGAATTTGAATTTGAAGGTGGTGAGAGGGGGTGATTAGGCTGCCGCGAGATTAGGCAGGTTGACCTAACGTTGCACCAGTAATTCCGCTCAGCGAAAATGTGTTGTTGAGGTCTGTCATCGAAGTGCTCCGTCGCTGTCAGCACGCAAGCGTGCTATACTGAATGGGGCCCGCAGGCAGATCCCTCAGCCCGGAATGTCTACTGTACCCAACCTTATCATGACCATCGCAATACCCAGAATCCCAATCCAGACACAAAAGAGACATCAAGCCATCCATTGGCAGAGATGAAGGTCGTGGATATAAATCATGAAAAGTTCGTAACAGACATGTCCGCGTGACAAACGAAATCGGAAAATATACCCCGAATGACAAAGGGAAAAACAATGTGTCCTGACGCGCCGAGCCCTGCATTGCTGCGTGTTCCCCCTTCTTGGGTACTTCTTTATAGATTTGATTTCCCAGAAAATGCCCATGAAATATCCCGCCCGGTCCTGCCATATGCTGTAGAAAGGAAAACCGAGCTAGCGGCTGTGGTGTGAGATCTCGAGAAAGTGACATGCGTTTCGACCCAAAAAGCAAAACTCGCTACGCTAAATAATCAACCAGGTGACAAAGGAAAAGTGGTATCCATTATGTACTTGAGAAAAGGAAAAAGGAAAAAGAGGATGTTCTGCTAATCCCGAAAATGTCGCTCAGCCGCCGATGAGATTGATGCAAGAACGCCGATGTGCCCCTCGATTAGGTATCTTTATGCCGCTAAGTTTCGCCCGATGATGGTCTATTCAAGAAAGATCTTTGCGTGCCAATTGTCATGAGTGAAGCCGCATGTGAAATTCATCGTTGGTGCCCATGCTAGTACCCGGAATGGGCAGTAGAGTAGTTCGTAAAAGTACTGGGCCTTGGTTGTCACATGGTAGTCGCATACTCTTGGTACCTGTCCCAGCTGTGGCCAAAATTTCCGTATCCGACACTGACACCGCATTGCTGCTGTGCTAGCATGCTGGGGAGTGGGAGAGAAGGAATCGACGCACTGACTTGAGGCGAAGAGTAGAAGAGCCCCGAGGTCGAGTATGGCTGACTGTAGGACGGAGTGGGAGACGGTAACTGTATTTCGTGCAGTCCCATGCTAGCCCACAGTGAGTTCGAGTCGACTGATGATGTCGTGCTCGGACTCGACGGAATCACTCTCCAAGAGTCAACAGGCGCAGGCACTGATGCAGAAATATTAGACTGCGACCACCAGTTTGCTCCAGCAGGTGAGCTGGGCAACAAGGGAGGTGGTCGGACAACATCGATGATCCTGGGTGGCGGAGGTAATAACGGGTGGAAAAGGCCCATAACATTGGACTTGACCTCCTCACTCTTTCCACATAGTAGCTCGCCAGCACCATCTTCTTCCAACCCTTCCAGAGCAGAAACATGAGTCCTATAGACAAACTTGTTGATGGATTGGATAAACTCTTCGTGCATTTTCTTGACTTGCAGTTCCTTCTCCGACCAATTGTACGTATTGGCAGAAATGTCCACACAATGGATGTCTTTGTGATACTCAATTAGGGCTTCTATTGAGTCTGGCGTGAGCTTGAATGCGACTTCATTCCGGAGTACCATATCGACATGGACGATATATGCTTCGATATGCAGGAGCTGGTAGTTGAACAGGGCCTCGATCAAAGGGTTCTCATCCTTGCGCAATTCTGATTCCGGAGCCTTCGGTACCATGAGCGAGGTGAGAGTCCAGATCGCGGTCGATGAAGACAAAGTCTCTGTCAGACACCTCTGATGTTGAGGTACACTATTGAGAGGACGTTTGATGCGATTTATGCGCTTCAGCGTCTGTGTTAACCATGGTTCCACCTTTGAACTCAGTACGACGTTGACAGATGTTGCTCGAGGCGCGAAGGCTGCCGCGGAGGCTGGTAAAAGCTGAGGAGGCATCAGGATATTTGTGTGGGGGCAGGATACGAGAGGAAGATCGAAAGGCCAGAAGCGACCAGCGACTGAGGGCAGCGGGTATTGGTGCAGCGGGTGCGAGAGAGCAAAAGAGGAACAAAGTTGGGGAACAAGAACAGTAATAACGAAAGAATAAACGAAGTGTACGAGGAGGTGGCGATCCCAGGATTGGGAATGAATTAGAGTTGCGCCTGAGAGGGACGAATGAACCGTCGTGAGGAGGAGAAAACAAGAGAGAAACCTCAAGATGGCGGGGACCTGAGATATAGGTAGGGCCCTGGTGCTGGATGGTGGTGGAGTGACGAGCACGCAGCACAGCCACCCGAGAAGCTACCGTACAAAGCTAGAGCATGACTGTAGTAGCTGAAGCTGCACACTACAGATGCATGCCCACATGAATCCCCTGCACTTGCAGAAGAGCTACCGAAAGAGAACGACGATGGAAAAGCCAAATGATCGCTGCGCTTCGACCGGCTTAGGCATCGCCGTAGAAACATTTTGGTTTCGAGGGCCGCCCTCAGGTCAGCCGCGTCTAGTCTGATTAAGTGAAATCATAAAATTGCACACGGAGGCTCTTCCAGTCAGAGGTCGCAAGGGCTGTCTCTAGAAGTTTTGACCTTGACAAGGGGCACTTCTAGAAGATTTGACTTCCTCGACGGGCAGGAATAAGAGTGATTAGGGCTGAACTTTGAAATTATTCCCCCATCATAGCGACTGGAGCTGCCCTTTGCGATAACGCCAAATGCCTGTGCGCTGCAGTAGAGTAGAGGACAAAAGGAAAGAGGAGAAGGGAGAGAAAGGGAAGCCGAGGCCGGCCAGGTAGGCCTGCTGGAGAGCGAGCAAGTAATGCAGCGCAGAATATACTCCTCCGCTTCCACTGGGGTGGATGTCTTGCATGCGCAGTGCAGAGAATGCAGACAGATGCCGTAGACAGGACAGGCAGCCGGATGTGAAACATTTGAAATATTCTTGTCCTGAGCCTGTTGTAGACTGAGCCAATGCTTCGCATGGCTCCCTTCAGTATACTGTGTTGCAGTCTCATCAGCTTCAACGGCGAAAACAGCCAGTACTGGATCTCTCGTCGAGGCATCATGCCAGAACAGGATTATCCTGCATGAGCAGCTTTCCCCTTGCCGAGCTCTCTCCTGAACGATATATGTTATGATATGTGGCAAGGCCAACCGGGTCTCTCTGATGCTCGGTGGAGGTGGGCAATCGCGTTTTGTCGTCTGTCTTCTCCTGGTCGCGCCGCATGAAGGTGTCGAAGGCTGGCTCTTCCTCTCCCTGTTCCCATCAGTCCATCCCATCCCATCCCCCAAATGCGCCATTGCTCCGGCTGCCCCTGAACGATGAAGCTCTCGATGGGAGCTTCCTGGCCTCTCGACGCGTGCTGGACATCGTTGCTCTTCATCCCATCCTTGTGCGAGGGGGCGGGTTTAGTCGGGAGTCAGGTGAGAGGTTGGAGGGGTTCACAGAGCTCATTCGTCGGCAATGCTTTGGGCGAAAAGTGCGCTTGTGTTTCCAGGGCCCATCTGGTCTGCCATTGGCTGACGAGGGGCAAGCCATGTGAGACTACCTGGGTAGATTCGAGATTTACAATTTACATCCACACCACACTACAGTACAGTACACTATGATCCCACAAATTCCACACACACTTCAACACTTCACACTTCACACTTCACTTCAGCAGTGTAGTGTAGTGTAGTGTAGCGCAGTAGTGCAGCACTTTGGGTTGAAATTGCCTGGTGGGCACTCGCACTGCTTGCACTGGCACTGGCACTTGACCTTGAGGTTTGGTTGGGTTGGGCCGACTCGGCTTACACGCTGTCTAAGCTCTACATCTGATGGATCTAGAGACTAAGAGACCTGTGGTCTGGTCCAGTCCAGCCCACCTGTACCCCATTTGGTGCTATCATGCATGCCATGGCAAGGATGCTCTATATACGGTGGCCGGGTTTTCACTCTATGGCATGTGTCGATGCGAACCCATTCCCATTATTCCATTTGTTCCATTTTTCACCGTTGGGCAAACTCTGAAAATAATGCCGACGGACCTAACTAACTAGGTACTGTATCTTACCTGGGTAGCCTATTTGGGCAGGATAGATACCACCTTACAGCTCGCCGCAGTACAGTGTACCTATACACCTACTGACTTGACCGAAATATCGCTGGCGTCATGTCACCATTTACCGGCTTGACCCAGTAGATACACAAGGGACCGCCACAGTCGTCGTGGCACAGGTTCGCTTTTGCTTTCTGCTTTCTGCTTTCGCCTTCAGGGCGGGGGGTGTGCTGTGCTGTGCTGTGCTCAAAACTCAAAACTCGCCGTCAAGCCTCAAGCCTCACGGCGATCTCGGGCAAAGCCGACCTGACTGCCACTACCACTGCCCACTGCCCGCTGCCCACTGCCCGACCCACCCCACCCCACCTGCATCATAAACAGCCTTCTGAGCCTGAACAAAGAGGCATGCAGCTGCTTGAGGCGACGCCCGGGGGACTTGGCCACTGCGTAGTACGGACTTTACAGTACAGTACCTGTACTGTAATCTATTCTTGGAATCGGAGACCCCGCCAGGATCAACAGTCTGCACACTGCAGACCAGAACCGAGAAACTTCATCAAGCATCAAGGAAGTCATGTCTGTGCAGGGCAAGTTAGAGTCTGTTCGCACAGTAGACTGCACTCATCACTACTCCGCAATGGCCCAGACGGCAATAATAATTGCTACAGGCTGCAATTCCCATGTTGCCTCCTACCTCAGCCTCCTAGCATGATCTTGGTGATAGTAAACCCGTCAGTAATTTTCCGGGTTCCTCTTGAGCTCTGCTTTTCCTCTTCTCACTTCCTCGAGGCAGGAGATATGAGATATGTCTTCCAGGAGCAGTGGCAATTATTCTCCAGAACCTGATTATGCGAGCTTTGCCAGCCTCCGCTCCGAGAGGAGTCATGCGAGGGAGGATGCAGATACGGAGGGAGACCTTGAAGCAAATATCAAGGTACGGTTCTGTTCTTTACTGGCGGCTGAACGTCCACAGGAATGAGCGAATATATCCACGTGCCAGCCATCACGAGATCGGTACTGTCCCGACGAAGCTGATGTGAGTCGCCCTTGATGCAGATATTCCTCCACCCGTCTACCATCCGGCCTGAAGCGCTTTGTGCCGTCGTGGAGCCAGGAGAATTTCCAGAATCACGCAGATTTAAATTTAAAGGTCGGAAAATATGTATGTGACTTCCTGGGCGCGTCTAACCTTACACCGCGCATCCCATCGGCATTCGGGAGTGCGTAACCTTCCCTGGCAGCCTGGCTGATCTTTTTTTTTTGGCGCCGTCTTCCAACGGTCCGAACAGAAGAAAGTTTCAAGATTCCATTCCTCGACTCACCGCTGCCAATCGATTGCTTACCGTCAACAATCCCTGTCTATAGCAGATCATACAAAGCTCCCAAGGATCCCATAACATCCATCCCATTCTCGGATGGCCGGTCCATGACAGAAAGGCCCAAGGCAACTATACTTTTGGGATCTGAATCTTGGCATTAGTCCTTTCTCAGCATGTTGCTCGTGGAGTTGTAATCCACTCCGATGATATATGCACTTCAGAGATGCATAGATCCTGGAGGAGCTGAAAAGGGATCTTCGACAAGACAGATCCCTCTTGCATGCATGAATCTTGTTTACCATGTCGAACTGTACTTTCCTCCAGATGTATCCTTCCAAGTGGCGGCGATTCGTCGACAGAAGTGCGCTTAAAGGCGAGGGCAGTGCTGTTGCAACAATGCAAGTACTTTTCAACACCCTGAAACTTGTATTTCCTTTTTGGTGTATGAAACATATTCATGTTCCTATATTTGCCCCATTATTGTCGTAATCTGGAGACGTACTCTTGTCGGCGAAGTCGTCGGAAGCTGTTAACAGTTTCATGAGCTCAGAGGTTGGGATGATTGAACGTTCACCCTATAGAGCTACAAACGAGTGCGCATGAGATTATCGGGGGATTCGAAGGCGTTACACCCGAGAACGTATCATAATTCTACGTGGTCATCTATCCGGGTAGAGTGATCAACCAGTAATGAGAAGCTGGCCAATATGACCCCAGTGATCATTCCGTCGCTATACTCGACTGGAGTCCAACAAATTCTAGAACGTTCGATATCAGCATCTCAATTGCTTCAACGGTCCTGTGACTAGCCTATACGGTGCTGAGTGGCATGCAAGTGAGACATGCAGGAGTAAGATGAAGCCCTTTCCCGAAATAGACATCATGCCGAGAGCCCTGAAGACTTATATTTGTTGCGATTCACTGTATTTCTCGCTATCAGGCATGATAGACCACTAATCCGGTTCCTGATGAATAACCCGGCGAACTTCGTACTTAATGCAGGTATGCGAAGCGTTCGAGGGAACTTATACACATGTAACGAGTCTGATCTTACGCTTCCGTGATTCTCGATTACTCTATCAGTATTCCTTGTTTCCAACCAGGAAAGAACTTATATGTATATATATATATATATAAGTGATCGGGACTGCGTGCTTAAGTTATCGATTAAGTGATTCTTCCTTCAATTGTCATCTGTACTTTAAGAAGAGTAGCTACGTAACCAAAATATTTGAACATTGAACCCAAGCAAGGATAATAGACTTGTAGAAGTCAGCGATTGAACAGAAATACTACAGAAATATCAAAGTAGACAAGGCAGTACTCCAAGAAAACGACTTCATATGAGAGGTGCGGGGCGGGGGGGATTGGTGCGAGGAACGGTTTCGACAGAGGAACGACCTCAACGCAGGACGATCACAAGATGAGAACAGCTCCAGGGATCGAAGTACCGCATAAACGGGCATAAGTTGTGTCCCAAGAAGCCGAGCATGCGCTTACAGACCTATCCAGCAAGCAGGATCTCGTCGCCAGAGTGAGAAGGGGAGGCGGGTGGAGCCAAATGTCCCGAAAGAGACTGATCGGAAGGTGGTCTAACTCCAGGTCTAGGAATCAGGTTGGTGCAGAAGTAAGTCTGGCTGTCGACATAAGCTCTTTGTGGTGAATATTGTCTCTTAAAGCTAGAATTTCATCAAGAGGCTTTGTAGCAGATATTTCTACCTCTGTCTGCCACGTTTCCGAGTGAACAAACCTTGAAGTATATGGTAATCAACAAACCAAAAGATAGACCCGCACAAGTGTGGCTGAAGCAGCGAAGAGCAGGGCAGACTGAGCTTTCCTGTCTCTGCCGCATTCGCCCACCATACGACTAATAGCTTGTCCGAAGCAATAATACTGGTGAAATTGGGTGACAAGCAAGACAAACAAATGCTTGACAAGAGATTTATCGGCGTAAGGATTATCGAGATTTGGGAGCGTTCATGTCGTTGATATCAGATTTGACAGAAAGAGATCCAACTGGTGTGGCTGAAATAAGGTTAAGGTGGCGGTGCGCTATGATGCCGCAACAACGCGACAGCGACAACCAAGTATTCGGATTCCTGCTCTCACGGTATCAAGGCGATGGTTGAATGCTACAAATAATCAACAAGCCCTATTCAAAACCCACATTCTGCCATTGGGTGACGGAACTTACTGTAAAAGCATGCAATGAAGGTTGCAGGCTGATCCGCCTTTATCAACAAGCCTGATACACCATGTCGGAATTATTCCCCCCAAACGCCATACCACAGATAGCAAAGCCGTTGAGCTTAATACCAGTTGGACTGAAAGGCAACTAATTCCACATCCCCCCCCTAGGTCCGCAAAGCTAATTAACTTGTCTGGATTCATAGAGGCCTCACTAGACAGTCCCAGTTACCGCGCCACAGCTGTACACTTCTCCGACCAGGTCGAAATCATCGAGAAATGGCTTGATGCCTATGTGAAATCCATATCGAAGCTCGTCCATGACGTGTCTTCACTCGAAGAAACATTCAATGCATTCCTCCTGCGGTCGGTCCCTCCACCAAATGTATCCGAGGCGGTGCTGGACCATGATTATACCCTGCTTGCGATGAAGAGGTTTGGCGAAGGATCAAGGGAATGGTGGTCACAAGTCATTTCTGGCATGAAGAAGATGGATACAAATATTGTTGAACCTATCAGGTCTTTCATGGCTGGGGAGTAAGTCACTACTTCTTCCCTAACCATAATTACTGACAATTCAGGCTGCGTAATTTCAAGGACGCAAGGAGATACCTTGAGCAAACGCAAAAGACGTTTGATAACACCCTGGCCAGATATGTCGGGCAATCGAAAACCAAAGAGCCATCTTCTTTAAGGGAAGATGCTTTTCAAGTCCACGAAACCAGAAAAGCATATCTCAAAGCCTCGCTTGACTTCTGCCTTCTCGCCCCTCAACTTCGGTATACTATTGACAAGCTCCTTATAAGAGTATCCTCGGACCAGTGGAGAGAAATGAGACGCTCAAGAGATAATAGTGGAGCTAGCTTTGCCAAATGGGGTGCCGAAATGGACCGGGTAAGAGGTTGGAGCAGAGAAATGGAAGCTGGTGAGGGTATATTCCGGCGAGAATTGCAAATCGCAAGGCGAGAAATCGCAGAGGCTGCGTCCCAAGCCTCGAAGCCATCCCGAGAGCTGGACGATTACAATCTATCCACTGTGGTAAAAAAAAAAGGTCCGTTCCAAAGTGTAGAGAACTTCACTAAAGAAAATACAGTCCAATCTTGGAGTGAAAGGCCCATCGGCTGTCAATGTCTCTCAGGCTAAGGAGGGAGAGCGATCAGAAAAGCAGGGATGGTTATTTCTCAAGACTATTTCAGGTAAACCTGCCAGAACAACATGGGTACGGCGATGGTTCTACGTCAAGAATGGCATCTTTGGGTGGCTTGTCCAAGGCATACAGTCAGGCGGCGTAGAAGAGGGGGACAAGATCGGTGTACTCCTCTGCAATGTCAAGCCCGCGGTTCAAGAAGAAAGACGATTTTGTTTCGATGTCAAGACAAAGAATCAAACGATCACTGTCCAAGCGGAGACCCAAGGGCAGTTGATGGACTGGTTGGAGTCATTTGAAGTCGCAAAAAACATGGCTCTCGAAGCTAGTGCAAATGACACTTATTGTCATCCAGGGGGTTTGGATCCTGCGTTTGCGATAACTCCGCCGTCTATCCCTGAATTCGCCGCCAAAACTATGGATGGTCATATGGCACATGGAAGTGATGAGCTCGGAAGCAATTTTGACAGAGTCGGGACCTTGCCAATTCCAGGGCCAGAAATGGGGAATTTAGCTTCAAGGAGTAGCTTCGATGTCGGCGCTCCTCGCAGGTCAGTGACCACAAGAGAAGAAGGTGAGAGTAGTAGAGATCACGCAGCACGAATAATGTCGAAACTCGACCTGCATCGGAAAACCACTATTGCTCAGGCCGACCCACCTGCCGCGGCTTCCCCAGTTGCTTCCGGTGGTATCGCCAGTCTGATATCCGCAAGTCACAACGTTCTGCCGGTCTACTCAACTCCTGCCATCACTCAGCTGGGACCCAATGTTCCCACTAAACCCCCCGGATTTTCCCTGCTTAACACCGAGCCTCAAACAGTAAGCAGCCTAGCTCCATCTACTCTAGCCAATCCACCAGCGCCAACGAACTTGTCAAAATCTGCTGTTATCGTCAGTGGTGAACGAGGTATTGGTGTGGGACGAAGTGATGCCACGGGTGGGATGCCATCTGGAATAATGGCAAATCTCTGGGGAAGCAGTAATTGGGGATATATCAACCGCCTCGAGAAAGGGGAGATCAAGTCCCAGGGGCAAATTACATCAGTCCCTTCAAGCCCCAGCATTAAACCGCTACAGCCTTCGCCCAAGATTGGTAATTTGGAACACACTCTGTCATATGTTACTTTTGAGCGTCTCAAGACGGTCTCGATACTTACTAACTGCATCCATAGGGGACGAGAACCGCAAACCCGATACGGGACTACGACACCTTTCACCAGCATTCATTTTGCCATCTGAGGCTGCCACGACTCCAGCTCTGCCCATTGCGCACAGGAAAGCCATCAGTGTCGACATTGAGTCTAACCGCCTACAAGGTCATTTTGCCCCAAAGCCAGAAGTATTTCCCGCCAATTATCCTCTTGAATTGAGGACACAAGAAGCACAATTTCGAATGCTCTTTCCGAACGTGTCTCGAGACGACAAGCTGCTACTTGTTTTCAGAGCTGCGTGGAATCCGAATGAGCAGCAAGAGTTCCCAGGCAGGGTCTATGTCACGCAGCATGACATTTTTTTCTACAGTCACCACCTAGGCCTTGTGTTAATCTCAGGAGTCTCCATGGACAGCATCACAGAAGTAACAGTTGCGCCAGGGAAAGACTGTGATTTCATATTCCTGCATCTTCGCGAAGATGCCTCCTCTTCCGGCTACACAAGAATCACAATCAAGACATTCCTGGAGCCACTACGGCTACTCCAGTCAAGACTCAACTACCTGATAGATATTTCTCAGTCCACAGAGCCTGTGGGTCAGTAGAACTGTTTGGTGCTTTCAAAGACATGCACTAACCATTCCAGGTCTTGATAATACGATCGATGCATTGATCAAAATGGAGAATGTCGATCCAACTCGGAGTCCAAGTATGGAAAGCTGGGAGGATGTGTCGGTCAACACACCAGTCGATGATGGTACACTGGCTGGACGGCGGAAAGACCGAGATCTACGTGCAACAATCCATGTTGAACGAGGACTTCACCTTGGGCGGACGAACAAAGAGGTCACCAAATTCCAGCTTCCATCGCAGGTATGTAGCCACCTGCCCCCCTTTCTTCATATGTTCTTGCCTACGCTACAATTTCTTCCCTCCTATCGGTAGTGCAAATAAGGACTGCATGTCTCTATGCGGAATTGATACTCACAATTTCGCTTCATATGCTGGGACATCAAGATTGTCGTGGCTAATTTGTCGAGTAGCCTATCATATACGAACCTCGGGACATGCAGCGTAAGGCCATTGAAAAACAGTTCGATATTAGTCCCAAGGCTTTATTTCATGTAGTGTTTGGAGACAAGAGCGCAATTTTTCAGCTGCTCTACAACGACAAGAGGGCACAACGTATTGCACAGGGGCCTTGGGTCCCCATTGAAGAGAACCAACTGCGTCGCGACTTTCAATTCCAGATCGACTACTTGGATATCTTTCGGCGTGCCAGGCAGGCCAACATAGTCGATTACCAAATCATCGAAGTAATGAATGACCATGTCTGTTACGTGGTCACAGATTTCAAAACACCGTGGCATCTACCGCACCATAAGGATTTTATGCTGGTGTCGAAGATCGTGATCACCCACGTCGCCAAATCCAAGTCCAAGCTGGCTATCTATACCAAAGTCGACTGGTCGAAGGCCCCAACGTTTTCAAAAGGCCTCGTGGAAAGACAGGCACTTGATGATTCGGGGCTAGATGCCGATGATCTAGTGGACGTTATTGCGGACCAAGTCCGGAAATTAGGCCCGCATAGTAGGACTAAAAAGGCAATAAACATTTTCGGTCACATTGGTCAACAGACTTCCATCTCTCTTTTTTCGGCAAAGGAATCTGGACACTCGAAGCGGCCACAGATCAAACAACGCACCCTTACCAACATGCTTCTTGAGACGGTCGGATCGTTCGGCGAGAGCGCAATCTCATCTGTTATGATGTGGACATTTGCAGCAATCCGGACACTCTGGAAAGTTTCAAATGCTCACAGCATCATATTAACAGCTCTGTTGATCAGCATCCTGGCAAACGCATTCTTCACATCAAGGGACACATCGGAATGGTGGTCGGAACGGAACGCCGCCAAGTTTATGACAAGAATTGGCGTTGGACCAAATCCAATCATGGGAAAATCCATATTCTTGAAGGACCTCGACGATGCTCTGGCAGGTTCGCCCGTGATCCGATCGGAACAATGGGCAAGCAAGTGGTAGGTCGGTAAGAATCGCAAAACACCATAAGATGCTGACCAGTCAAAAGTTATGAACAGTTTAAAGAAATTGTAAATGTAACTGACCTGGACTCCCAACATGAAGCTGCTGGGGCCTTGTTCTCGCAACGGGCAACCCAATCAACTGCTCGACGTCTACGGCGTACTCGGCAGCACCTAGGCTCATATCGACACGAGCTTATGATTGCCATCCGGGTGGTGAATAATGTGGAGCGAGAAATGGTAAAAGCCGAATGGGAGAATTGGCTCCTTGATGAGAATCATCGATGCCGACAGGTGCAGATGATGCTTCAGGAAGATCGGAAGAAGAGAAAAAGACAGCAAGGAGATTCCCAACAGGCAATGGTGACTAGCGAGCAGCAGTTACGGATGGACGAACTTCGAACATGGCATGAGAATTATTGTGGCAGCTGCAGGCTTGAACAGGAGAAGCTGTTGAAGGAGAGGAACATATGTAGCGTCTAGTTGAGGATGGTTGATCAGCTCGGCTCCGTAGTGTACATTGTACATTAGATGCACCAAAAGGAAATGGCCAGGAGTCAGTGTCACCTACTCAAAGTACGAGTAGCCAATTAACCGATTGCCCTATAGGACTCCGGGGGATGCAGAAAATAGGACTTCGGTGAAATTAGCGACGGAAGTAGCAGGATTCGGGATCAACATCAAGATTACGAGTGTATACAATAGGTAAGAGAGGTATGTAGACAGGTAGGAAAGGTAAGTAAGTATTGTCCGTACCTTCACTTCGTAAGCATAAACATAAACGTAAGCATCGCCGCGATATCCGTACCCCGTGCTCCGTGCTCCGTGCCCCTTGCCCCTCAATGGCTCAACGTCATCTTTCCCCAGCACCACCGTCAGACAATATCTAGATTCACACCAGCCACATACCGGTTTCCGATACTTCCTTTGCCCACTCCCACTCCCACCTCCTTCAGTCGACTAGACCGCCCTCGATGCGATGATGTCGACGACCTCCAAAGCAAGGCCGAAATACAACTACAACTACAACTACAACTTCCGAGGCTGAGATATCTTCTCCTTTATCCTCTTGTCGCCTTGCCCTTGCCCCTGCCCCGTGCTTGGATAGGCTTGCGTTTCCTCCAATTTCTACAAAGCATCCGCTGCAATCTCACATTTCAATACATACCGTAGCATAGCTAAACTTTCTGCTACTCCAATGCGGTGACACAATTCGGAAATAGCGCCCCTGACAACCATCAGAACAAGCAAGCGCATGTTTCGAGATCCACGCTCTACTTACTCACTATCAGCTCTCTTCACACGCAGACCGTTGATACCGTCGGTCACCTCACCACAACAACATGGCTGCCTTGCACGATGCGCTCAAGTCTCTCGGACCCCTAGATATTGCCGATGCGCCCTTAGACGACCTCAAGCCCTTCTTGTCGGATGCTTTTGGCAAAGGACAGCTTCTTGTAGATTCTGTGCCCATCTCCATTCCGTCCGAAGGAGTCGCATCTCCAGAGGGACGCTCGCGCGCAAGCTCCACCGCATCGTCTGCTTCCGAAATATCGCTCTCCCATGCCCGGTCCGATCCCCCACCCTCCGATGTTGAGGCTCTGCAAAAGGAGTGGAAACAGGTCAAATTGAATCCTAAAGAGAATCCTTTGGGAATGAGTGTCTACAAAATGGGAGGCAAGGATGGGAAAGGATCATGGTTCGCGCGGCGGAGTGTTCATGAAGGGTTGGGTTTTACAAAGTGGAAGAAGGGCTTGGAAAGGGAATTTCCGGAAACAATGAAAGTAACTGGTGGGCCTGGGGAGGGTAACATCAGGGGAATTGGTGGAGAGAGGAGAGTGGAATACAAGAATGTCGATGGTATGGGCAAGATCGAAGGTAAGACCAGTTCCAAATCAATTCGGTTACCGGTACTGATTGCGCACAGTATATCTTCTTTCTGCTCAATTTCCGGGCCCAACGACTCCTCGTGATTTTGTCACGATGGTCATAACTTCCGATCAAGCTCTTTCAGACCAGTCTGAGAATGGGAAGGATGTTCCCCGACACTTCATGGTCATTTCCCGGCCTTGTAATCATCCAGATGCCCCACCACGCGATGGATACATAAGAGGCCAATACGAGTCTGTCGAGTTCATTAGGGAAATTCCCATAGTCAAGCCTCCCCGAAAGTCATCTTCGACAACGAATCTTCCTGCTACTCGAAGTAGAGCCGCGTCTACACTCAGCAGAGATGCAATCTTGCGAAATGCCAAGAAAAATCACTCGCCCCTAGCTGGTGAAAATGGCCATGCAAAAGAGGACAACGTGACTTCATCCGAAGAAGAACAACCCCAGGTCGAGGGGCGGCCGAGAGGAAAGACTATCTCGTTCGACACATCGCGAGGATCAGATGCAAAGGGTGAGAACGTGGATGTTCCGCACGAAGCCGACCAAAGCGAATACAATCCTATCGAATGGATCATGATTACCAGAAGCGATCCTGGCGGCAGTGTACCTCGATTTCTTATCGATAGAGGGACGCCGGGGGGTATCGTGTCCGACGCGAGCAAGTTTCTTGATTGGGCTTGTGGAAAAGACGTGAGTGAGCTCGAAAGTGACGACGAGTCTCTGTCGGGCGATGATCAAGCTACAGGTGGCAACGCCGAGAGCCATCACAGTCATGCACACGATCATAAACGAGATCTGCACAATTTTCAAACAAACGGACATCTAGCAGGGATAGAAGAAGTCACGACACCAATCACTGACGTTCCCGAGCAGCGTGCTACGCACAAAGTTCCGCAAGTTGCCCCAAATTATACCACTGGGGGCTTATATGGGATGGTCGCCGGGGCCGCTGGAGCAGCTGGTGGGTTCATAGCAGCTCACGCCCCTGCCGTCATTTCAAATAATATCCCCCATGCTGAGGAGACAAAGCCTGCTGGTCTGCATCGAGATTCATTATCGTCCATAGACAGCGCATCTTCTGTTGGAAGTTTCGCTTCTGCACTAGAAAACTACGATGAGAGCGGTAACAATGCATCATCAACTATAACTTCAGATTCGAGTGCTCAGAAGAAGGCGACAGCTTTGCAGGACCGTGAACTTCAGAAGCTTGAAGAGAGGAAGCGGAAGTTAGATGAGAAGTTGAACAAAACTCGTGAGAAGGAATCAAACAAGAAGAGTGAGGACAACACTAAAGAAGAAGAGGCACTTCGGAAGGCCGAAGAGCGGCATGAGAGAGAAAAGAAGAAGCAGGAGGAGAGATACAAAAAGGAGGTCGAGAAGCTAGAGAAGAAGAAGGAGAAGGAGGAGAGGAAAGCAGAGGAGCGACGCAAGAAGGTTCTTGAAAAGGACGAGAAAAGCAAGTTGCTACGGGAGCTGGAGGAGGTGAAGGCCGAGCTCAGTATTCTAAGGAAGGAAAAGGAGATTTTGAGAGGTCAAGTCGGTGACCTGCAAGCTGAGAATACTGCTCTGGCTGTAAAGGTGGGAAGGCTCGGGCCCCAGGGCGAAGAGGTCTTGAGGGATGTCAGGGCGGAAGCGGGACGCACGGGAAGGTTGAGAGCCAGCAGCTTGAAGGGCATAACTCGAGCGCCAAGTTATCGGAGCACTTCTAGTGGGGAAAAGGCCACCGAAAATATAGTGCCAGTGGCTCCGGCAAAATCATGAGCTGATGATTTGACTAGCATGTAGGATCTTACACAATTTGAATCGATACAAGCCTCTTCATGCAAATTTGTGGATCACAACATATATTCCTAATCGGTGTGTTCGTATGGGCGACGAGCAGTCCGAGAATTGTGCCTCTGGCTACCTCGCGGGACAATTGTTCCAATGAACTAGTCGTGTTTTGGACATGATATTTAGCTAGGAGTTATGCGAGCCCCTGAGCTAAGCGAGGCTCTGAGCAGTGAGCAGCGCCTCGTGACTGGCCTACGCTGGGTTAGCTTGACCAGAGTTCTTAACTAGAACTCTCCAGATCCATTGGCCATGTGCATACAGATGGTAAGCTTTCAATCTCAGGCAAGAGTTCGGGATATGATAGTCTTTGGAATTTCATGACCCCTAATTTTACCTCCAGTCACCACAAAGAAGTGTTGAGTTCTGGGCTGAACTTCGACGACATCGACTTCGAGATAAACGGTCATAACGGCACACGTCACTCGGGAAAACTGAATCTGCGATTACAACTTATCCTTTGCAGACCAGAACTTCAAAGATTGAATCTAGCCAGTAGTAATTGATCCCCAGAGGACATCTGCATGACTTTCAATTCGATCGTCTCTGTTATCACCCTACCCTAAAATTGCTCCAGCATGCTCCTCGGACTTTAACATTAGTCGCAGAGAACAGAAAAGGACTGGGAATGGTCACCAAGACCCTTGAGTTGAACCTAGCCGAACCATCAGGCAGCAGGTACTTTACACCAATGTCGATGTCGACATATAGAGCGGAGACTCGACAGACTGAATGCATATGCTGGTAGATGCTGCAATAGAGCTCGGCTTAGGGCGGCTGCTCCCCTCTCTATCCAGTCCTCGAGATCAGGTTCGGCTGGTCATATTTAGACGTCCGCACAAGGAGATCATTCAGATGATCAGAACGAAGCCGGTGCATGGACGAGAGGTTAATTCATATAGATTGGTGCTGGATTGGTGCTTTAGATGTGCTCTCGGTCAAGAAATTCAAGGCGACTGAGAAGCTCATCTGTACACAGCATTCATGGATACAAAACTTACCACCGGATCACTACTCTGTTACCTTATTGAGACTTATCGGAAGCTAGAACAGTAGACTAACCTCGTTTCAACTCAAAGGGGCTCAATAGGGAACGCGAGCTGCTCGTCGGGGTCGGATTTCAGCTCCTCCCAAGTACCGACGACTGCCGAGTCTAGTCGTCAACGACATCCGAACCAAATAAACTCTCATTCTGGTAACACAAAATCGGACTGGATTACGACACAGCTGGATGCGACACAGATGGAGCCATCTCACCATTGTTAGTGCGACTCGACATGAAGATGTGTTCAGCTGGCTTGATACCCCGCAAGACGCCATTCTACTATTTACACCTGAATTGAAAATACACCACAAGGGTCGTCACATGACACATCCCGTGTACTCTACCTAATTTCAACTAGACTAACACTCCGAAGGATACAAGGTCAAAGTTAAATATGAGTCCTCTGTGAGGAAACGTGTCTTCAAGACTCGACATATTCTAATATCGTCTGGGGCTGCCGGAGGTCTGTGCAGCCTGCAGGTTCCGTGTCTACCTGCGTCGATGATCACGAGAACTTCGGCCTTGCTCCGGTGTGATCCATGTTTGCAGGTTGTATTTACTTGAGCGTAGCTTGTTCGATTTCGGGGAAGAAGTTAATCTGGTTAACATGATGCTCTGTCCTTCGAGCCTGCTCTTAGCAAAGTGCAGGGGACATGGGGTGTGGATATGCCCAATTTACCCAGGCGAACAAGAATGACCGGGATCCTTACTTTTTCTGACACTTCTATAGGCATTCTCCCGTCGCCTTAATCAGCATGAGCAGCGTCATGGCTATTCTGTAAATTGACTGGAAGGCAGTGAGAAAAGACTGTCAAATCATCTGCAGATCTCAATGAGGCAGATCTAGGCAATGTAAGCGAAAAGATCAGTACGAGGGCTGAGATAATTCTCCGAGATAGATTAAAACTACGCGACTCGTGCGGTTTCGATGCACACCCCACGATTAATCTGGAATTGGTTCCGTGTGGGCATTTCCACCTTCTCTTTGTGGACATGCTATAACTCTAGATACAGTATAATCTCGCCATAAGAATGTGGGGCGGACCGAAGGAAATAAGAATATATCTAGGATATCCTTACAGCGAAAAGGAGTCTTAGCATTCCACCTGAAATTATCTAATTGAATATCTAATTGAAGGAAGGGCCAAACAGAGGAATTTTCCGTCACATAGAAGCTCCGTAAGAATATTTACCCTTTGTAAACCCCCTGCGAGCCCTTGTTCGGCTTAAAATTCTTAAGGATATTCCTCATAAAAAGTATATTCTTATTAACTACGCCGAAAAATTCGGCCCAGGCAAAGCAAGAATATAGTGGAGGTATTCTTAGTTCGAATGTTCCTGTGATACTGTATATTCTAGTGTGCAGTTCAGAAATCCGACAGAAAGTAAATGATGTGAGGCTTCCACGCTTTGTTATACCCTCCTGGTATCCTCAGGTGTCGTCGTCTTGAGTACTCTGGATAAAGGGAAAGTGTCTGGGCCAGATGCACCGACAAAAGACCTCATGGCTGGACCTCAAATACGCGCGGCAGGGTATTTTGTTTGTCAGTTGTGTGCTGAGTTGTAATTACGGAGTATGGCGATACTGCTAATTCTAACACTTAGGCATCTCTGGCCGGGTGCCTTGCCGAGGCCCGTTGAATAGTGGAAAGGAAAGGAAAGAGCCCGAACGAAGTCTGGCGTACCTAGGTAACCAGTGGCCCTTGGCCGACAACGTGCATGTCGACGAAGAACTTAAGGCTACAGCGAACAAGGTATTGTGATTTCCTGCCCGATTGACGTGCCCAGACAATGGAAGATCACCGCGGCCTTATGGGTCCTCATACGGGACAATCAACAATGAAAGATGAGAGATGAGAGCACAACGGAGACGTGGAGACGGTGGTTTTAGATGTTATCCCTGGGTATGGAAAGGCATGGATGGTGCAGGTACATGTACGAAAGGTACAAGTTCAAGTAGTGAGAGCGCTACTGAGAGGAAGGGAACGGAAGTGAAAGACAGAGGCAGGCGACCAGGTACAAGACCAATCAAGGAGCTCAATTGACTTAGTCTCCGATAGAGGTCTTGTTACTTCAAACAGTCTCCACGCCGGACAGGGCCTCCAATGTAAACCAAGATCTCCATCACTAAAGCAAAGTTTATCCTGGCTATGTCTCACGCTCCAGCAGGCTAGAGGCTTATGGCATCATTATCAAGAACAATAGACTTTCTCTTCGTGAAAAGTAGTGCTGCTCTCCTTCCATTTCGACTACTATGCCCGTGTGCGCTCATTCCGTACCTGACATTTTCAAGATTGCCTCAAGACCACCAAAGTTAGGACAATACAAAGCAAGCGGCTTAGCCACCCTCTCATAAGATTAAGTACTCTAAAAAGAAAGAAGTGTGCTTTCCAGTCCAGTCCAGTCAGTCAGGTCGAAGTTCCGGGAAGCACCGCCGAGCAATTGCGTGCATGCCATGCCTGGCTTGAAGAAGTCCAGTTAAGTATACAGGGTTCAGTAGAACCAGTGGTAATCGTGCATCCAGGTCAAGGTCAAGGTCAAGGTCAACAGTCAACAAATAGAACGGCCAATAATCACATCTCCACAGTTGCGTACCTACCTAGGTAGCAAACCCAGTACCTCATCAGCACCTGCTTTCTGAGGCTGGCTGGTCATCATATCAGTGCTAGCCCAACAGAGCCTGCGTGGGAGGCACAAGACAAGACAAGACAAGACAAAACAAGACAGTAAGGGAAATTTACCTAGGTATACCTGCAGCACCCAGCTCTACCTAGGCAGCCAGGTGTACGGAGGTAGGTAGATATGGGTACAGTAGTAGTCAATCTTCACGCACAAAATTCCATACGAATTCGTCCACTGGTCCGTCCATATTCCAAGTTTCTCTTGTCAATTCCACCTTCCTACCTTCCTACCTTCCTACCTACCTGCCTGCCTGCCTGCCTGCCTGCCTGCCTGCCTGCCTGCCTAGCTACTTCAGGTACTTTACTTCACTCACAGTCAACTCCGGTGCTACTGACGATTAAGTCATAATCATTATATGGTACAATCTGCCAGTTCCTCATCCAGAGGTACCCACCCACCTACCTACCTTAAGGTACTGTATTTTACTGACCGGATCTGCTGGTAGCCCAGCCCAGCCCAGCCTAGCTCAGTAGTCCAGCCCTGTTCTGTTCTGCTCCATCCCATCCCATCTCCCCATCTCCCCTCCTCCCCTCAACCGGGAAGCCGAGCCATATCCGTCTCAGTCTTCTCTGGCTCCCCTGTCTCTTATAC
>JAFJYH010000419.1:0-33660 GCA_017365405.1 Cadophora malorum | reverse complement strand
GAGGTTAGGGAGGTGGGGAGGGTTGGTGGTGGGGGATATAGTTCGGACCGGCGGTAAGAAGCGTTGATTGATCAATGAATTTAGGATTCTGGTGACATTGAGTCATTTGAGTTGAGCTTGGTGCAAATCATCGTGGGCTCGGAACAGAAAACTTGAGAGGGTCGTGCATTCTGAAGGACAGGAGGTTGCATGATTTGATACTTCGAGATGAGATGAAATTTACGGCCGCGATATCACATGAAGAACAGACAGATACAGGAACAACACCCAGAACTACAGTACGCACATCCAGATACCTAGGTATTCATCTAGGCTCATTATGAGGAGGGAATATTGCAGGGCAATATCAGAAGCAAAATCATATACGTTTTCAAGGACCGCCCTCAGCTCTCTTCGATTATGGAAAACTTTAATATGCTCATATGGGCTTGCGGAGGTGATTTTGATATATGAGAAAGGCATCGAATGAGTACCAAGACGAGGTTGTGAACTTGGACAGTGAGTTGTTTCGGTTGGTTCTGGTTAGAGAGGAGGCGGCTCGGAAATTTTTCCTGGATGAAGAAGAGAAGGTGGAGGTTATGGAAAGTGGAGAAAAGGAGTGACAGCTAGTGCTCATCCAGACCTTGAAATTATGTTGCGGGTCGCGTGAGGAAGTATGCTTATTTGCATGTTACTCTTGTTTTACTGTACTATTTCATGTGCTCATGCTTTCAGCTTCCATTTTATGAGGTCGATACTCCTTGAAGAATAGTCAACTCATTTAAAGAAAGGGGACTTTGGTAAAGATCCTGGGAAAGCCATTGATTTTGTCTATAACAACACTTGGTGTTATTGGTGCTATGTTGCGCCAAATTTCGAGACCAGATTCCTCTCTGGTGAGCAAGGCTTGTGTTTGTCTTCCACCTGCAGTGCTACAAGTAAGAGGTTTTCATCCACGCAGTGCTTTCAGATCGCTCGCCTGCCAAAATCTACTATTTGGGCGTTGCAGCTGACGCTGTCGTTTGTGCAGAAATTGCATCAGATGCTGAAAATCGACTTCTCCTCCGCCCACGACCCATCACAAGTTCCCCTCATCTTCTTCAACAGCTCGAAGTACTTCTCAAAGCTCGTCTTACAAATCAACCTTCTCGTCATCTGCTCGTTCATCTCGATCCTGCCACCGCGCATCAAATTTGCCGCTGCTAATTTCACTTTCTGCATTGGTTCGGGGAGAACATCTCGGCAATAGTACACAATCGCTTCGACTTGGCGTGGACTGAGTGGTTTCCGGTCCTTGCGAGCGACGAGGACGGTGCCAGGGTCGTCGCCCCAATGCTTCTTATCCAGTGATCCCCAGGTCTTACTCCGGACGTCGGTATCGATGGTGAGGTATCTGATGGCGAGGTTTTTGTTGAAATGTTGGTCGTTCTGTACGGCTTGCTTCTGGGCGGCGGTGAGGTCTTGCTCGGCGTAGTTCGCCTTTCCAGCATTGAAGATGAGAATAGGAACCTTCATGGTGGCTGAGACTGGTATGATGTTCTTTTCTTCGTCGATAGCGCTGAAGATGACATGGTCTTTTGGGATGGTGGCTATTGAGTACGCCGGTTTGTTGAAGTGGTTGACTTCGCCTTGGCAGCGGATTCGCACACCCTGGATGATGTCCTGACCAGGTGGAGCGTATGTCTTGAGGAGATCTTGTAACTTGTACAAGTTTGCCAGAATGAAGTCGGAGTAGAAAACTGGCTTGGTTGGAGCTCCACCCGGCGTGTTTGAGATTGGGCCTGTCTTGAGACTGATAACCACCGGACCTCTCCACTGCTGAGCGAATTCTGCCGGAACCAATTTCTCGATACAGTAGTTCTGCAAAGAATTGTCATTTGCGTAAGAAGACCTCATCTCTGCGATGAGTGTTGACTTGGACTCGGAGGGAGATTCTTTGGGATTTGCTGGGGCCAGGTGATCGTCGTCCATGAGGATTGATTGAGAGATGGGCTCATCAGGACCGAGATGAAGCTCAATAACGGAACTTTCCCAATTTGATCTGTGGACTTGAGTTCTCAGCCAGATGAATCGAGGTGCGTCTGCGTCCTCTGGTAGGAGCAGTGCGAGCTTGTGGGACGTGGAAGGGCGAGGGTTGCTGGTGAGGAAGGTATCGTAGGTGGGGCATAGTGCATCATGGAGCTTGTCGTTAAGCTGGCAAGAAGGCAAACAGTGGATTCCTTTGCAGTGCTGGCAAGCAGATAGAACAGACTCGTTCTCGGGGGGTGGGATGTTGACTCCGTTGTTGGCGGTGTCTGATGCCAGTGGTGAGCGCTTGCACGAGGGACAAGTTTGAGAACCCATTGTGATCTGAGAAAGGAGCTGTTGTTGTTCTTTGGCTTTTGTCGAGAATGTTGATGTCGAAGAAAGAGTAAAAGTCGGGACGCTGGAAATAATTGAGGTAGAGGAGGAGTGTTTGCGTGACTCGGTAGGCACGCGAGTCTTTGGGCCTAGTGCTTTGGGAAGGTGCTCATCACACAGGTTTTGACCGAAGCTCTTGAACTGGGGATATGACATATCGCATTCACAAAGGTTTGACCGCATGCTCTTGTCGTAACACTTCAACTAGAGGTCCACTTAAGGCCACCAATACTTTGTATTGGGCCGCCTTGATACCGGCACGCGCCCCAGATATGTTCCAACTTATCAACCAGCTTCTTCAGCTCAACCCAACCGGTACAGCAGGATACCTGTCTGGCTTGGCGTTGTGTAGAGCCGTGTGATGATCGAATTGGTTCCACAGACTACGCATAGTGAATGGTGTTATCTCCTGCTTCATTTGAAGCCGGCCCTCCGGCGAGTCGAAGTCTACTGGGCCTCTGCAGCCGCTCAAATCCTAAAAGAAAAGCAATTAGTGCCGTTCTTGAAAGAAAGAACCGAGTGGTGGATCAGAATTACTCACCTTGGCTTTGGTGACAAGATTACGGGCCTCGATAACTCTGTTGAAGACCTCGTCTGCCCATTCGAACACATTCTGCATCAAGCGGATCACACGCTGAGCTTCTGTTTCGGTGGGGTATGTCTTGTCGATCTTGGCCTCAACTTCGAGAAGGCCGGCGAGGACATCGATACCATCTCTTCTTGCTCTGTAGACAGTAAGCACTTGTTCATGGATGTCATAGATTGCTGTTTTCAGTCACGAAAAGGGAAGGACAGCGATGAAAAAATCTCGCATTTGTGAATTCAGTTGTCATCAAAGCACCGCAAGCACCCGGCCTGCCGGCATACTCTGAGACCCATGTACTCTAAGTCAAGTTCAAGAAGCACAGGAAGTTCCTAGCCGACTGACTGACAACTTGCCAAGTTGTTGAGAGACTCGAGTCACGCTGTCTTCATCCGGATCACCATCTGTAGCTTCTGGCACAGCCTTATCAACCCAAGAAGTATCTCCACCTTCGATCTTCTGAGCCTTGAAGTTTTCAAAGAAGCTGTCAATCTTGGCTCTTGAAATCAATTCCGCCATGAACTTTCCTAGTTCCGTCCCAGCCTCCTCTCCACTCAGTCTGGCGAGCCCAATTTCCTCGTTGATTTTTGGGGAGACGTCTTGGCTAAAGAAATTCACAATGGCCTCGACTTGCTTTGGTGTGATGTCCTTCATATCCTCTCGCACAACCAAAACTCTGCCGAACACCTTTCCCGTACCATTTTTTGCCAGTATAGCCTGAGTCGGGCATGCCCCAGCATGGATTTGATCCATCGATTTCAATATCCAGATATCTTGCCTCATCATTATCCATCATGGCAAAACCTCTTCCAGCAAAACGAGCATCGGGGTAGATTCTTCGAATACGCAGAGGAGTCCCAATCATTTTTGAGCACATTTTTGAGCACATTTTTGCTTCCGATAGTATGTTAAAGGTGTCCCAAATTGGATGGTTTGCACAAACATTGATGGCTATGTACTTGCGAAAGCCGAGGACGACCATATCTCCCTTACAAGAGATCTCAACACCCTTTGCTGCAATACCACCGGAGTTCTGGCGAAGAACCGACCAGATCAGATCAGCATTTGTAACCTCCAATTCAAAGAACATATTCTCCTTCAGCATATTGCCCGGACCTTCTCCATAGACTTTTCAGAAGTCAAGGAATGCACGGAAGTCGGACAAGGAGATATTCCGGTCGACCTTCTTGGAGTGCATACTGAGGCCATTTCGGCAGGAGACAACCAAGGGTCCGCCCCATGGCTCACTGAGCTTTCCTTTCGTGGTTTCTATCAAGCTGAGATTCACTCGAGAGCCGTCGAATCTGAAAGCACTCCGCATCTGGAGGATGATAGTGTGACCGAACTGGAACTTCTTGACGTAGTTGGCGAATATCTCGAAGCCCTCGGCACTGGGATTGTTGTTCTTCTCGTCAGCAAGACAATTGACTCGGGTGATAGTCCCGGACGCTCGATCTTTGTTGACCTTGTTCGTACCATCGAACCAGATAAAAACTGGGGCCCGACCTCTGGTTTGAAATGGCAGGATTGGGAAGTAGAGGGCCAAGACACAATTGGTCGCAGGTTTTGGATAGGCGGAGGTGAAGTTCAGAAAGGCTCTGCAGAGAAGTCTGTGAGAATCGAGATCGTTGCTCTCGCAGCGGGGAGAGCAATAGTCCGCAGATCTGCAAGTCGAGCATTGCTTCGTACTTGGCTTACCACAGACACAGCAGCAAGGAGGAGCCATGATGATGTTGAAAGTGATTGATGGTGAGTTGTGGTGTGGGAAGAGGAATTGTTGAAAGTGTCTGTACGAAAGGTGGTTGAGTGTGGAAGGCAAAGTCTAGGAGGGGTGGTGTTTTTATGCGGTGAAGACCTCACATGCGGAAGACTTGGCTCGACAAGAGTGAGTAAATTCACTTGATACTTGACGTGATGAATTCGTGCAGAATGAATTTTCGAAGCTTCTTGCGCTCAAGAGGATCATAGTTGAATCCCCGCACAATGCTGGGGTGAATAGGTTGGAAAGCAGTATTTCCCTTCCCTTCAGATCAACGGCGTAGAAATGGTTCTGTTATAGATTTCAAACATTGCAAGGTCTAGTGGAACACCATATTCAAACGGAAGCCGTAACGTCTAACCCCCCACTTCCGGCCACCTCCCCTTCCGGCCGCCTTTTACACCAAAACTCGACACTGGTAATGTTTAATAACTTTATTATTTATTAATGAAATAACATCAAACTAAGAATAGTGATTATTTATTACTTATCTTTTTAATTTTTAAGAATTTCATTTATTTTGTATTACGTAATATTATAAATTAAGTATTTGAAGTCTTAGAAATTTCTCGCTAACAAATTTGATGTAAAATCGATTTTTCTTAAATGTTTAATAACTTTTACAATTATTGTAAACGGGTGGAATCGATTGATATTGTCCCCTGAAGATATACTACGTCTGCGAACCGTAGTACTCTGCCTGGTAAAGCTAATTACACGTGTCCTGAAGCCATATATATACCCTTCCTAAGTCACCTGATCATCATGTGCCCTACTACATTACTTAATAAATACTTACTTACTAATCAAAATACTTTAAAACATTCTAAATCTCAAGATAATAATATAAAGTAATAATTATATAAACCTTATATAGATATAATTATTACATAAGAAGTTATTAGTGTAGCGGGGATGTAGGTACAAGCATTCGGGCCGGAATAACTTTTTTTCTTCTTTTTGCTTATAGGTAAATTAGGCGAAGCCTTATATTAAACAAAAAGCGATTAAGTTTTCAAACGGAATAACATGCATAACAATATACACTTCTTTAAGCTTTATTTACATTTATTAATATCCTTATGTTACACTTATTAGCTTTCACTTAACTTCTTTTATGTAGCATAAATGATTTATCCTTTTATATTAGCGCCTGACAAGAGGCTATTTATAAGCAAAATTGTTTATTAAATGACGGCTATGAATTTGAAGTTCTAAATAATGGCATAAATAAG
This sequence comes from Cadophora malorum, assembly GCA_017365405.1. Taxonomy (NCBI): domain Eukaryota; kingdom Fungi; phylum Ascomycota; class Leotiomycetes; order Helotiales; family Ploettnerulaceae; genus Cadophora; species Cadophora malorum. The sequence continues at coordinate 27,704 of JAFJYH010000419.1, read as the reverse complement.
CAATAGCTAGAAAAAGGAAAGTGATTAGGATTATAAATAAAAATACTTGGGAAAAGAAAAGGGACGCATAAAGTATTAAGCGAGGCTTTGGAAAAGGGATAAAAGTTAATTAGGAATAAGAGTAAGATATTATAAGAAAGGAAAAAGTAAGTGAATATAATAAGAAAGTAGGCTAATATTAGTAAAAAATAAGTAAAGATTGAAAATCGCCTTGGAATTATCATGTATGGGAAAAAAAGTGGAGATATTAAAATCACTTGAACTAATAATAAGATATCACAAAAGTAAAATCAGAAAAAGTAAGAAATGAAAAGGAAGTTAAAAGAGATAAAATAGCTGCTACTAAAATTGATTTTAAAGGGCATATTATTAATTCTCATATTGGGAATGCTAATAATAAAAAGGGGACGATATTGGATTAAGATATACGAAGAAGCATTAATAAGTTGAAGCGAGATGGATAATAATAGTAATTTGTTATTAGAAATCAAAACGCTTTTGCCAAGAATTGCGACGCTTACAATAAATAAAAGATCAAGAAGTATCAATTCCTATTTAATTGTAAGAAGCTTATAAAAGAAAAGCTTAAAAAGTGCTATTAATGCTATTAACAACCTAATAAGTATGAACTATCCGAAAGGATTTCGAAGTGTTATGCCAATATTAGGCAAGTTGGGCGCATCAAGTTTTAAAGGGATAAATATCATTAAGTTTCTTGAAAGGTATGAAAAGTTGAATGCAAATTTTGGCTTAAGCAAGTTAAAGGTTGTAAAGCGCATTTCATGATATTACGAGATCATAATTAAGCAATTTATTAGGAATCTACTGAAATATGAAAATGGCGTTTAAGAAGACTTCAAAAAAGTTCTTTTAAAAAAGTTTAAGAAACATAATTTGTATTAACAAAAGTTTTTCCTTTTATTTCTAAAAACATTGATAAATGTTCCAAGGATCAAGGAGTCGGATTTGAGGCCATTTGTGAGATAATTCTTTGCCGTATCCATTAAGCTAGTTGCGAAAAGGATATTATCTAAATATACCTAAAAAGTATGATTTTTGCAAGGGCTATTTAAGTCAATAAGGGATAAGATTATCCGAAAGAAGAAAGTCAAAATAAACGACTTAATATTAATAATATTCAAAAGCTTATGTAAAAAAGTTAAAGCAATATCCATCTTAAAGGTAGTAGCAAGAAAGTTTAATAATAAGGAATCAAAAGTAAAAGCGATAGAAAGTTTGATAAAATAAAGCATAACCCTAAAGGCCGGCGCTTTTATTATAAGCCTAAAACTAATACTATCAATAATTCCAGCAGCGCCCGCAATTATAGTAATGGCAAATTAGATAATTGATTTGGTGGGAAAATTTAAGAAAATAAACTTGACTTTAATGCAGCAATAGCAGCTAAAACCTTTTTAGCGATAAGTAAGAGGTGAGATAGGTGGAGGATTTTAAAGGCCTAGCCCGCAAAATCCTATTAGCTAAATAAATATTATTTCATAATATAATTAAGAAGCTAAACCTTCTTTAGAAATGCTTAAAATTAGAGGAGTAATTATAGTAGGCGTAGTAATAAGAGGGGGGCGCTAGGAGTTTAAGTGTTGGTATTATGGGGAAGGCAATTATAATAAGTGGGATTGCAGCTAGCTAGCAAGGGATATAAATGATAGTCTTTATTATATTAACAATTTCGGGAAGCTATGCATGGGAAGATATTTAAAGCATACTTAATCAATGTATATGTTCTTAAATATTACTTAAAAAAAAAACGTACTTCGCAAGATTAAAGAACTAAATCGTGATACATCATCAAATAATGCAATCTTTAATTTAACAAAACTTAAAGAAAGTAATCAAATGAGAATTACAAAAGTATTTAAAGTAAAAGGAAAGTTGAATATAATTAAAGTAATAATAGTTATAATAAAGAGAATAAAATAAAGCAGGTATATAATAAAAAATAAAAAGTTTAACACAAATGTGAAAGAAATTATTATAAGCAATATAAATATGACAAGGGTGGAGGTAAAAAAGGTAACAACTAATTAATAAGAAAATATAAGCCGCATTAGCAAAAGCAAGAAACAAGCTAAAAGCAAACTTATTAAGCCAAAGATTTTAAAAAACGTAAGGTAAAGTGAAGGACCGTTGTAAATAAATGTGGACTTACTTGACCCGATTCTCGCATCTGCAAAACCTAAAAGAGAAAAAAGCGATAAGATCAATCAAAAACAAAAAACAGCTACCAAAAAAAAAAAAGAAAGTTTTAGAGATATCTTAAAGGGCATAGTAAATGCAAGAGAAATCTTAAAGAAAGTGTTAACATCGGAAATCACCTTCTAAATTCAAAAGTTATTAGGATTATTTAAATAAATAAGAAATCTAGTTTTTAAAAGGCATAAAGTATTTAATGCTAAAAACCAGGAAAAAAGGCGTATCGAAAGAAAGCTTAATCTAGTTATTAGAAGAAAGCTAATACTTATAGCTAATAGCTTAAAACTTAGAATTAAGATTAACGAAAGGGAATCTGTTATAACAATTTTTGATTTTGAAGCTAAGATGAATGTTATCACTTACAAGGCTGCGAACAAATTTAGCTTAACTATTAAATAATAAAGTAAGGTTTTGATGATTATGTATAATGAGAACGCTTTAGCATTTTTTAAAATATGTAAGAATATGAAAATCGTTATAGGTAAGATAAAGGTCCTCTAGCACTTTTATATTTTTGAAAGCGGCATTTATAGCTTTTTATTAAGCTAGCTATTTGCTTTTGTTGTGGGGCTTGGATTTGAATATATTGCAAATTGCTAGTACGCTATGTTTAGAAAGGGGGGGAAGGAGGTTAAGGTAAAGTGTGCTAAGATTCGAAAAATGGAAAAAGATAATGAAAAGGATTTGAGAGAAAACTAATCGGAATAATTGAGGAAAGTTTTAACAAAGGTATTCCTTAAGATAAAGGGTTTTTATAAAGTTATATAAATTTTATTAAGCGTTTTACAAGAATTAATTTGGAACAAGTGTTATTTGATAAGCTAAGCTTACAAAATACTGCATAAAAAAAAAGGATGAATGTAGCAAAAGCAAGGTGAATAAAAAGATACAACTAAAATTCGTACGTTATTGTTTAATTTATAACTTGGCGTTAAAAGCTTGTTACAACATTGCATAAAAGAGTGGCAAATAAAGTGAAACTTATAAGCTTAAGGAAATTAAATGCTAGAGTGCTACTTGAGGATTTAAATTAGAAGGTTAAGGCGATAAAGGAATTTTAACGAAATTATCAACTTAAAAAGTATAACAAATAGTTTGAGCTGAAATTTTTAGACTTGAAAAGGGGATCTCATTTAACAACAAAGCGATTAGCAAAAATAATTATTAAAAAAAGTTTCACATTAAAAAAAAGGAAGATCTTTGGAAAGATGCTTTTTTATCAAAAGAAAGCTTTTGCCTTTAACTTCACGCATTAAGGAAAAGTCAGGTTAGAAATCTTATTGCTATAAATAATTGAAACAATTGAATATGAAGTATAGCAAAGCCCAGGCTTTTTGGTACCAAAAGCATTATTATTTATGGTAATAGAGATGATTTAAAAGCGTTTAGATTCTGGAGTTCTGGAGTATTGTTAAGGCTTATATAGAAATTCTTGATTTCTTGTGACAAAGAAAAAAAAGAAAATATATTAGCTGATTAATGGAATAATTAAAATAAATGCAATAATTATTTGGGATGCTAATGTTTCATCATTAATTAATAAGTTTTTGGAAAAGTTTGTTAAATGCAAGATTGCATTTCTAATAAATCTTTTCTTTGGGTATAATCAAGTGGAATTAGATAAGCGTTGTAAGGACATGATAATTATAATAACGCTGCAAGGGCTAGTTAAACAAATTATATTACCTTAAGGAATTACAAATTTAATCTTGCAATTTCAAAGAGTAGTGATAAGAATACTTTAAAATCATATATCATTACGTGCAATGCTGTTTCTTAATAATGTAAAAGTGAAAGGCTTATTGTTAAGATATGGAGATGAGGAGGTGATGCTTAGGATGCGGTGATTTGTTTTAGAACATTTACAAAACTTAAGTAAAGTAATGGCCAACATAAAACGGGTAAGGTGCACGATAAGTCCGAAGTTATAATTTTATATAAATAAGATTAATGCTATTGGTTTTGTTTGCATTGAAAAGGGAAGGAGATTAGGGGCTTTAAAGGTAAAAGCTATTCTCCTATAAGAACTATGTTTAAATATCATAAAAGCTAAGGCTTTTATTAAAGTCTACGTTTACTTCTGGATTTTTGTTTTACACTTTATACTTATGACGAGACTAATCTATACGCTTTTCAAAAAGGGGGTTAAGTTTCGGTAATTAAAGGAAAAACAAAGAGTTATGAATAAATTGAAGAAAGCACTTACGATTGCACTTGCGCTTATCAAGTTAAATTACAATGAAAAGGTTGGGAATATCATCTTAATTGTAAACGCTAATTTGAAAAGATAAGACGCAATTTTGATGCAAGTAATTAATAGCATTTAGCATTTTGCTAAATACAAGAGCGAGATATAAAATAATGCAAAAGCTAATTACAATGTTATTAAATGAAAATGTAAAGATATTTTAAAAGCTCTTAAGAAAATGAAGCCGTAATTGTATGGTATTTATTTTATTCTCAAAACGAATGCAAACGTTCTTATTGCTCAATTGAATAAAAGGACAATAAACTTCCCTAAAGCTTTAGTAATAAGATGGCTTGCATAAATTAGATTATTTGATTTTGACGTTTACCATGTATCTGGGTTAAAGCATATAGCAGCTAATAGGCTTTCTCGAAAGCTTAAAGCAATAGCTGGAAAGGAATCGGAAACGGATATTGATGAGTTTATTACTTTTGAGCTTGAATGTTTATGTATCCAATAAGTTTGTACGGTATCAGGGTTATTTACTAATAAAAGTAGTAAAGGCAGTAATTTAGCAAATGTCTTTGACAGAGATAGCTAATTTGATAAGTTAAAAATAATTGCGATATACCTTATAACATTAAGAAAGCCTTTAAGAATAAGCTTAAAGGAATTTGTAACATTTAAGAAAGAAGCTTTACATTTTGTTATGTAAAAGAAAACCTTATTTTAAAGATAAACAAAAAACATGCTACAAATTCGAATCGTTAATGATGCAAGGAAGATTACTCAAATCCTAAAACAACTTCATGACAAGGCAAGTTACCAAGGTAAGGAAGCTACATATCAAAAAATCGCTAATAAATATTATTAAGCAAATTGTTACAAGGATTGCATAACTTATATTAAATTATACGAGCGATGTTAATTATTTAAAAGAAAATCAAAATCTAAATTATTATTTGTAACTTGGATATCAATTGTGTAGCAGCGAATTAATTTAAACATTATATATATGTTACTTATAAAAAGAAGGAAGTTTTTAGTACTAGCGCGATGCGATTTATTTAAATAAGTTAAAAAGTAAGCGTTTTTAGTTGCTACATCATAACACGTCGCTAAATTCATTTGGGAAAAATGCGTTTATAAATATAAAATCTTTAGCAAGCTTATGGTTGATGGAGGGCTTAAAAATAAACACTTTATAAAAACCTTTATCAAAAAGTATAATATCAAGTAAGTTATTATATCCGCATATAATTCGAAAGCAAACGAGATAATTAAAAGAGGTTACAAGCTAATCAAAGCTGCTTTAGTTAAAATAACAAATAAAGGAGAAAGAAATTAAGTAAAGAACTTCCCAGCTGCGTTATTAGCTAACCGTTATATTGCGAAAGCGACAATCGAACTTTCCTCTTTTTACATGATGTATAATAAGAAAGCGATATTGCTAATCAAGCTATTCATTTCAATTTGGCGTATGCTAAAGTAGGATGAAGTATATATAATTAAAGATCTTTTAAGCCTTAAGGCAAAGCAATTATAACGCTAAGATAAAAATATAAAAGAAGCGCGGCTACGCTAATAAAGGAAGAGGCTAAATGGTAAGGAAGGATTTGATGTTATAAAGAGCTTTCGAATATTTATTATTTCAAAAGATAATATTATTTTATTGCATGATGTTGTTTAAGAAATCGATAAGTTTGTAAGCATAAAACTTAATTATAAGTAATTAAAGTTATTTAAGATTGCGGAAGCCGATTAAATAAAAGGAATATATTTGCTTGAAGAATTAGATGGTACTTGCAAGAAAAAGACATATGCAGGCAATAGACTAAAGAAATTTGTTTTAAGAAATAGCTTTTTTAAATTAGAATTCCAAGAAAAGGCCGAAGAGGGAGAAAGCGGCTTTGCTAAATCTGGAAAATCGAAGGGTAATGCAATTAGCCAAGGGATAACTAATTTTTTGAGAAGGGAGGAAAGAAGCGAGGAGTCTGAATTGAAAAGGGTACCGGAAAAATTGACAAGAATAACGATTCGAGGGGCTGAATCGAGGTAAAAGGAGCTAAACAAGTAAAGGAATCGCTGACGATTCATTTTAGTAGGTAATTCGTTCGCTGTTGTTATCTAAAAAAAAAAAAAAAAAAAAAAAAAACTTCCCTTTATTTCAAAATTTTCCTTGCATATACTTTCTTTATAAGATTTATTTATTTACATTTTGACTTTATTAGTTGTTTCCTTATGTTCAAGTCAATTTATTAGGTTATTTATTTATATGTTTTTATTACTATTTTAATATATATTCTTTTCTTTGTATTAAATTAAGTTGATAAAGCGGAAAAAGTGTTTTATAAAAGCAAAGTTATTATTTTCTTATATTCATTAGCTATCGCGCTACTTAGGTGTTACCACATAAAGCGTAATATTTTTATACGCCGCAATAAGTTGATTTCAAAGGTTGGGCCCTTAAAATTGTTGTTATTATGTTACTTATCAAAACGAAAAGAAATCGCAACTATTCCTTATTTACGCAATAGGCCCTAATCATTTAGCTTAAGTATATCAGCGGCTTACTTCTTGAATTTGTTATCAATATATTTTTTATTATTATCTTTGTTTTTCTTAATACTTAATTTACATTTAGCGTTAGCTTTGGTGATAGCGTTAGTAATACGCTTGTGCTTGAAGCAGGTATGGCAAGCAAAATACTTGAACTTTTTTAAGATATAAAATTAGCTAAAAGCTGCGGCGGCACAAGTCTTGTGGCTTCAAATATTATAGTAATTGCATTGAACTCATTTAGAGCTATGCTTATCAACATTACTAGCATTAGTTAAATTATATGAGCAGCGAATGGTATTAATAAACTTTAGGATGTTGTATGATAGCTAATTGGGTAAAGAAGTGGGATTAGCATTTTAAAGTAAAGATTAGTAATATGATGATGTATGACGAAAACGGGGAGGATCTTACTAGCTATACCCTTAATAACCTGGTTTATTTTCTTGAGACGAGCGGCAGCTGCTTTCTTAGCCTTAGCGGAAGTTGCTTTTGAAGTAGCTAGAGCAGGTTGGGTTATTTTAACGGGAATACTATTTTTTGTATCAAAGGCTTTAAAGGAAGCATGGCCAATTTTCTTGACGGGAGTAAGGTTTATTGTGGGTTTGCACCGGTATGTGATATCACAAAAATAATAAAAGTAGCAAAAGTAAGTGCAATAATAATTCAATATATTTAGATTATCTAGCTAAGGGAGTGCGAGAAGGCAAAGGATTTATACTTGTAGCCGTAATCCCCTTAAAACCCCTCTAGCTATTAGCCAGCTTTTAGCATGGATATATCAAATACTTGATATAGATTTTGTAAATTAATATTAGCAAAATTACTTTTGGAAATATAATGTATTTTAACATGTAGCGATCAAATGGAAATATAAAAGAGTATGAGATAAGAATAATAAATTAAGCACAAAACAAGTTATACAAAAGAAATAATACACTTTTTCCGAAAGAAAAATGCGGCCGCAAGCTATCTGATTCCCCTTTGATACCCCTTTAGCCTTTAAGCAAATGATTATGCCAAATAATGGAAGAAAAATAATAAGTGACTTTGAAGCTTCAACATAATGATTTCCTTTTGTAATAATATACAATTGAGGAAAAATAACAGCTTGATGCGTTATTAATAGCGATATAAAGGTGTTGTGATGTGATGAAAGCAAATGATATCATAATAGCAAATAATAATAACAAGATATGCTAAGCGAGGAACAATATTATTAAGCAAACACCTCGCAACCCCTTTGATTTAGGTAAGATTCCGTGTTTGCCTGCTATAAGAATTATATATATAACGCCTTCTTTTCCAAAATTCTTGATTTCTCCTTTAACAATAATAATAATAATCACATTTGTAAGTATAAGCTTGATTTTTGCTAAAGATAAATCTTTGCTAATTGCTTGATTTTTGTAATTTATATTAAACTAATTAAGCACTTTACAAGTAAATATTTCTTATCAAAGATGGTAGCTTAATAATATAAAATTTTTGCTAATATAAATAGTGCTTGCATCAATTCTTTTTAAAGCTTTTGTTACTTCGTACCGCTATCTGTATATGCAATGCGTAAATGCCTTCAAGACTAATATAAATTACAATTATTGCTTTGATAATGTTAAATTTAAGCGCTGCTTGTATTGCATTAACAAGAAGGAAAATTGCGTCCCAATAAGTATCCCTAATTTCTTTTCTACCACGTAACCTATTTGTTACCTCCCCAATTCGAATCCAATGCTAATAATTGCTATAACTTCTAAATTTTATTGCACTAAAATACAATGCTTTTGTTAATGCAATTCTTATTAGCAACTAAGAAGATATCACCGTTATTGCCATAACTCTTATTAACGTTAAATTCGTTAACGTAATTATTAAATCAAAAACCCTTAAAGATGTTAATGCCGCCCTTTTAAGCGAAATCAAGACCTTTTATCATTATATTATAGCTCTTAAGATTAATAATTTCATAAGTTCCTCTTTATTTCTTTTTGTTAAATAAAACTTTTTATTAAATGAAAGTTTTGTAAAAGATAAAAGGAATGTTAAAGCAAATTCTTTTTATTATTATGCTTATTACCGCTGCTATTGCTACTGTAATCCCTTTAATTCCCCCCTGGCTTCTAGCTAGTAAAAAGTGAAAAAAAAAAATAATGGTGATAAACGAATCAAGAAGTATAATAGCGTTAATCATTTTATAGCTATTAACGCTATTGAAAAGGAGGATGATAATAAGGAAGAGGCTAAAGTAAAAACCTTTGCCAAAGCTGTCGTTGCTATCGTCGCCGCCGCTTTTAAAGCCGGTGATATTTATGAAGACGATGCTTGAGGCCTTATTTCAGATTGACTTTATAAGTTAATTCTTCGTAGCAGCATCTTCTTTATACCCTCATACAAAAGTAGCCCCTTATAACGAAACCGGCGGCTAAATCCTTGTTAAGATATTGTTGTAAGGCTACCTTATTGGTGCTTTAAATTAGAAGGTAAAAATTTAAATAAAAAATTGTTCTTTTTGTCATCTTTTAACTTTTACTTTTATAAAAAATATAAATATAAAACATGTAAATAAGTGTTCCAAGGAAATACACAAGAAGATCTAACATAAGAAAATAAGCAAGCGTAGGAATTTCCCTTGCTACTTATCCGAATCGGCGCCAGTAGATTACTGGACTTATCCCTTCATTTTTACTTTCAATTTATTAATATCAATAAGCTTTTACAAAGCCTTATTAGGGTTAGCTTTTGTTATTGCGTTAGTAAGATTACTTATTTTATCAATTTATCGCATTTTTATAAATTCTCGATGTTCATATGATTAACAAATTAACATAATGTCAATTATCAAACGTTTTTTTTTTGTTATATCAAGCTTGATAATACACTTGTAAAGCAAAAGAAAGTTAATATAGATAACTGTTGGTAATTACTTGATTTTAAATTTGTTAATTATCATGTTGATAATGCTTAACAACGTAATTAATATATCAATTCTTGCTGCTATAATATACAGCTCCAAAGCAAGCACAGCACAAGTTACCCTCTTGCATTTTATTAAACTTGTATATATAATATTTCCGATCAAGGTAAATTCCGCAATTCCCTTTAATTTGGTATTGATAATTAGCACGAACTTGATCTGGAAGCTTAGGTCTTTGTTATTAGCAAAGAATTTGTTAATAAAGATATAAACTTTAGTTGATTGCAGGTTTATGGAAACATACCGGAGACCTTTTTCCAAGTTATTCATTTGCTATTGCAGATGTGTATTTAAAGTCTTAATTTCCTTTGCTATTAAATTTTGATGTTATGTTACCATCAATAAATCAAAAGCAACTTCCAATTAGCAAATCGTAGCCAAGTATATCCCGTAAGCATGTTATTTTATATAAACTTGCTTGTAATCTTTACTTACAATGTTTATTAACTTAATTCTTGCTTTTTAACTCTTTTATAACATATATAAGCTTTTATTATTTATAATTATTATGTAACTATTAAATGTAAGCAAGCTAGTGAGGTTTAGGATTTATATTAATTTTGTTAAAAACCTGGCTTTATCAATTTCTATTTATTTTCTTGTTAAGAATTTAACATTTCTAAGAATTAAAATATCGTTTATTTGCATTCTAATGATTCTAAGCGCATGATTACCTTTTGTTATAATAAGTAAGTATAAATTGTACGTAAAAATCTTTATTTATAAGTTTTTTATATGATGCTTGTGATATGTATTGAATTAATAATTTCCTGATTTTGATATGTTGTATAATGGGAGCATTATTATAAACATTATTTTTTTAGGAAATTCTTTTGCGATTTTCTTTGATAGTTATGTAAAAATTTGCTAAATTAGTTTTGTGTGCACTTAAATGTAAGCTTGCGTGATATCTTTAATTACTATATCCGGCTTGAGTAAGTATCAAAAGCGTTGCAAATATCTTACCGCCGCGGCCATGCAAATAATAAGCCTTTAATTAATTCGTTAAATTATTGATAATTAAATTAATATCTTTTTTTTACCTTTATTGTTAAAAGCTTAAATAACAAGTTTAGATTTTTTATATGGCTTCGTTGTTTCCTTTTTTTTGACTTCATTTATTATGCGAGACTTGAAAATGCGTTATTTCCTAAGTTTAAGGTTGCTTTGATAAATTAGGATAAAAATGCCTTTTGCCATTAAAATTTCGTATTTTATTTTTTAAAATATTTGAAATAGCTTGCCTTGCGTTATAATCTTACCTTTAGCGCGAAACTTAATCGATAGGTCTTGATCTTTTGTTTCTTTTTTTGTTAAGAATGCTTTGGTATTGTAATTGTTGTTAATTGTTGATAAGTTTGCGATTTGTTTGATTCTTGGGATTTTTATTATGAGTTGGTGGGGTTTTGGAGTTAAGTTGGATTTATTATTCCTTTGAGGCTTGTTATTTGGGACAATTATTGGTGTTGATGGGAGATTTTTTGGCAACTTTTTTTTTTTTTATTTAACGCTAGAGTTGTTTGTTTTAAACAGGTGTATAGATGTAAATTTAAATATGCATATTAAGTTATTATTTATCAAAGCCTTAATCATCTTATTCTTAATGTTGAGGAATTTATAAGGTCTTTTTTATTCCTTCTTTTCTTTATATATAAGTATCAGATTATTTAGGGAAAGATTGTGAATATGTGTGGTGTTGGGGTCATTTTAGGTGCGTAACGCTTTATTAACTTTTTTAGTTATTTGGATTTTGCGTATCTCCTTTATCGCTCTCTTAATTGTAGTAGCCCTTTATTTGATTGTGGGATTAAAAGAGTTTAATTTCGTTATCTTAAAGTATGCCCCAAATACAAGCAACGTTAAAATTAATTTATTTGATTTAATTATATTGTTAATAGCTTTTATAACCATTTGTAACTAATTTGCATTAAACAATTCCGATTGCTTTGCTATAATAATCTTGTAAGCATAATGTAGAAAACAATGATATCTTTTCATTTTACTAATAAAATGATGTGCTTTGATTAGGATAAGTTTAGGGGTATTACTAATAAATCTTAATAATATATGAAACTCTTTAAAATTAAAGTTAGTTTTGTAATTGTAGATAATAAAATTTGATAAGCCAAGATATATATTAATTTAAATTAACTTAAATGCGTTGAATACCATCTTTGCTATAGCTAAGCCAATGCCTTTTTAAATAAATCGCGCCGCTTCAAATCCTATTGCTTCATTTATTATATAAAGTACCTCATATTCTTCAAGTTAAACAATATCAATTAATAATGTATAATTGAAATTGATATCATTTTAAAGTTTAAAGCAAAACCTATGTAAAGCATTTACATGCCTCTAGCAATACTTACACATCTCTTTAATCTTTAGCATAATATTAGAATTAAGTTTATAGCTTGCTTGCTTAAGCAAATAATAGAGCTATTGCATCGATAAGTGATCGAACTTACGATGAAGTTTTTGGATTTCCGTTTTTGTAAGGTAGCACATATTAATTGTTTCCATAAAAGTATCCAATAATTAGCTATGCTAATTTAGTAATAATTACGGATGGCTTTTTTTTCGAACAATCAAATGCTTTCTTTTCCCTTGAATTAAGATATTCCGTAAGTTATTGTAATGTGCACCTATTTTATCAAGTTGCTGTAAGCACACCAAAAATGATATATTCGTATTAACAATTTAAAATTTTATTTTTTTGGCAGAAATATTGATAGTAGCGATTTCTAGAGATTCCCTTGTATCGACCTCAAATGTTATCCAGCTTTGGCCCGCTTGACTCTCATTGAATTTTACATGCCGAAAACGTTATAATGCCTGCAATTGATTGATACCTCTTATATTCTTATTTGATGCGTTGGTATTAATTAAAAAACCTTGAAAAAAGCGATTTATCTATTGGATTGTATAAGTATTATTCTGTTGAGGTTTCTTTATTATGCTCTTTAGAATATGTATCGCCTTTTGTATTTCTAATTGATTTTTGATATCTCGTATATCATATTTTATTGCATTTATTATAAATATAGCTGTGAAGTAGGATATGGCATTATTATATTTATTACTTAAGTTTGAATTAGCATTATCATGTTTTAATAATGCGCTTGAGTTAGAAGAATTTGCGTTATTTTAATCTTTAATTTTGTTTTAAATACCTTCCGAATCTTGCTTAACTTAGTCTGCATATGTTAGATATGCTTTGAACGTTTTGTTTATTGATTTAATATTTTTAGCCTTGCGTATAATAAAGTATCGTGCCTTAAACTTTACCTTTTCTTTTTTAATATAATGAGAATTGTGGCAATCTGGCGCTAGGCAAATAATACACCTTGTGTAACTTGGCCTTAATTTGAATTTGTTCCCATATTTATTGCTTTAGGAAAATTTCATCTTATAATTCAAATACATTGCCTCGCCTTTCGCGACATAAGCTTGGGGGCGTTTTTAATAGGATTTGGCATAATTGTTTTATCAGGATCTTATCCTAAATGATGTCTTTACTTTTATTACGATTCGGAAACCGTTTATCAATGTAGCAAAAGTAAGAGGTGGTTTAAATAAAGCTTGAGCGAATAGCTTATTACTTAATATTCTTTATATAAATTTGTTATAAAGAGTTTTGTTATTGTTTATACTCTTGTTTGCTAGGCTTAATTGGAGGCTTTGCAATTTCTTCTTAAAATTATTCAATTATTAGATAAGCGTCTTTTTTTTTATGCCGGCTTATTTTGAAATTATTTAAGCATGATTTTGAACTATCGGCTTAAGTATCGCCTTGCATATTCCTCCGTTTTAAAATTAGCCCGAGTAGCGTTAACAAATTAAGTAAACGTAAAAGTTTTATCTTATAAGTAGTTGTAATAATATTCTTGCGCATTGCTTTATAATATGGAAGGAAAAGCTTTATGCTAAATTAACGTATCGATAATTGATTTTTAACATAAGTTTATAAAGATACGTAACTTTGCGTTTAAATAATTCTTATTATTGTTATATTAAAGCTTTTTTGAATATATCTTTAATAGCATTTTTAAAGTTTTTGCTTGTTTTAACAAAAGCTGATTTATTATGTCTTATGCCGGTCAATTTGGTTTTGCATATACCTTGGCTTTTTTTTAATATAATGATGAATAGATATTATTATCACGTAAGTGAGCATTTTATATTAACATTAGTTCTAATAATTGTCTCCCATTTGGTTTTCATTAGAGAAGACGATTTAGGGGTTTTTTGCTAGGGGTAAATAAGAATTTCCTCTTCATCTTAATAAGTGGAGTCGCATTATATAAGTTTCTAATAAGATTTTTGTTTTTGTTATGGTGAGACTTAAGCGAGTTTAAGTGTTTAAGCATGTTGTCCTTTTTTTTATTCTTTATTATTAAAGGTAGCTGAAGTTATGCGTTTTTAATCTTTGCGTTAATTTCCTTAATTGAAGAGGTTATGATATTATTCCGAGTGATTTGAATTGTTTAAGGTGTAAGATTTTGAGGTACTTGTGTAAGAGATAAGTCGCGACTTATTTGCCTTAGCTTCAGTAATAAGCCGAGTTTGCTAGCTTGCTTTTTTTTTTTTTTATTAAGTTAGTTGTTATGTTTAACTTTGGTTGTTATTATTAATAAGATTATTGCATTCTTTTTTTTATATTCGACGTAAACGCTACGTTATTTAAAGTCGTTTTGTAGCTTTGCCCTCTCTTGTTGTTTAATGCAATTAAAATCTGTAACTATTTAATCTTTAAAAAACTTCTTAAAATCTTGAAATATGTATTTAGGATTAAGATGCTTATTATAAGTATATTCCTGAAACTTCCTTAAATAGCGGGTAGCTTTTGCTTTAAATGTTTTCTTTAAAGGAATTATTTCTTGCTAATCCTTTTTAACATTAGGTAGTGTTGGTATATTTTTTAAAAGCGGTTTTATAAATTCCGTTGTAGGTCTTACCATTGTGTTAGTAATGATTTTGACGATTTATAAAGGATTTGCGGAAATGTTATTTTAATAATGATTGTAAAGTGATTGTTATATTGATTCTTATATAGCAGCTATTAAATAATAGCTGCTGCGTTATTATTTATTATTTACATGTATTTTTTAGTATGGAATTATAGCTTTTGTTAAGGTGTTAGGTTCTTTTAATCAAATTTAGCGAAAAATTAATATTAAGGAGGAGCCACATTGAATATTTTATGTAAATGTAAGAGCCTTAACGTTAAACTTTCGAATTAACTTTTTTAGTGGATTATTTAATTATTTATAATATAAGTTAATTACTAATTAATATAAGTTTGCATTGGTATATGATATTACAAAAATAATAAAAGTAGCAAAAGCAAATATAATAATGATTTAGTATATTTAGGTTATTTAGCTAAAGAAGTGCGAGAAGGTAAAGGATTTATATCTGTAGTTATAATCCCCTTAAAACCCCTTCGGCTACCGGCCGGCTCCTGGCGTGGATACATTAAATACTCGGTATGGGTCCTGTGGACCAACATTTATTAAATCAGAGGCTTTAGAGGGAGCACGGCCAGTTTTCTTGATGGGAATAATGTTTGTTGAATCAGAAGCTTTAAAGGAAGCACGACCAATTTTTTTGATAGGGGTAACCTTGATAGAGGGTGCTTTATTGCCTTTTGCGTTGGAAGCGGGAGTTATGATTTTCTTGTTAGATTTCTTTGCACGCTTTAGTGATGAATTGGAGGCATCGGAAGATTTAAAATTAGATATCTTAATTTGCTTTTTCTTAGAAGAATTATAAAACTTGATTTGGATTTAAAAGAACGAAATCTGATATGTAAAGTAACTTTTAGATGCAAATCTAATGGAAATAGCATTTTTGAGGTTAAGGGCTATACAAAAATTATCGATGCAAGAATTAGTAGAATAAATATTGTAGTAAGCGGTTACGTTGATAAAGTTTATGCAAAGTTGAATAAGATTTTTAATGAAATAAAAGGTGCAAGTAAGAGGGCTGGGAATTAGCTTATTATTAGATGAATTAGCAATAGCGGTAGGTAAGATAGCAAAAGTGTTGATGCAATAAAGTATGCGCTTGATTTATTTGTAGTAATAAAAATAAGAAGCAACGTTGCTGAGTTTAAGAGGGGAAATGCTTATGGTGATGTTATTGCTACGAAATATGTAATTATTATTTTGCTAAATTAAATTGTTAGGAAAAAGGAAAGATTAACCAAATTAGATAACGTAAGAATTACTACGAAACTTTAAGTTCTTATTTAAAGGAAGCATAAGGAGGCATTTATAGAATTTAAGTTATTTAGCGAACTTTATACAAATAGCAAAAATAATTATATCGATATAAAAATTATTAAAGTAATCTTAAACATGCTTGCTATTAAATAAGAAAGTTAATAGAATTGACTTAAGGATTATATCGATAAAAGGGTTAAAATGATGACAGATGTTGACAACATCTTTAACTTGATCTTAGTTGTAAATAAGCATAATAAATATTATTATAAAATTTCAATTAACAAAGCAATGTGCATTAGGATGCTGTGAAAAAAAGGCTTTGTAGTGTTTACTTAGAATTGTTAACGCTTACATGTGTTAGGTGAAAGCAAATAATTTTATTGGAAGCAAACTTTTTTTGGAAAATTGTTAAAAGAAAAAGAAGTTGAAAGCGCAAAAAGTTGGATTTTTGAAGGTAACGTATTTAGAAAAAAAGCGAAAAGTAAATTCGAGAAAGTGAATTCATAAAAGAATTTAGAATTAAAAGTGAACATTTAAAAGAAGTTAACAAAAATTTCAAATTCTTTTCAAATTTTCAACTTCAACTTTTTAAAAGCAAACAACTTTTTCATGTTATTTGCGAGCTTTAATACTATTTATAAAGCATAATTATAAAGCATTAAGAAAATCCCCGATCAATGGCATTAGCTATTCATAAGGCGATGCTGGGAAACATTAAAGACTTGATTCGTAATATCGCAAATATTATTAACCTTATAAAGCGATATAAGAGTTAATAACAAATCTTGGAATAACTTATAAAAGCTTATGATAACGTGAACAACATTATTAAAAACTTTTATATATATATAAAACAAGATGGAGCTTATAGATCAAAAGAATTTAAGTAAGAATTTTATAAAAAGTTTGCTAAGGCCGAAATCATCATAAAATTAAATCGGAAAAAAAAAGATAAACATTTGAAAGCAATCAAGGAGTTAAAAAGACAATGGGGAAGTAAGGCGATTTTTGCTTTGGTTAAATTATTTAAAGAGAATTCATTTAGCATTTTGATGCAATCAATTCGCAAGTTAGCTAGGAAAGTTCAAGCAAGCGAAGGGATTTTATGCATCAACCAAGCTGTGTATAATAAAATTACAACATCAAGAAAGGAAATAAGAGTCATCAAAAAGGTTACATTATTGGATGTAGATAAAGTAAGCGATATTCCCAATCCTTCGCCTTTTATAATAAAAGAGCAAAAAATAATTGGCATGCAAATAGATCCTTTAGGGTTATTGATTACTAGCGTTATATATGAATTAGAATTGGCTTCAGATGTTAGCAGGCCATTGCATTTGGGAGGCTTAGCTTTTAAAATTTGTATTCCTAAGGATTCGCCCGCTAGATCCCTATTAGCAAAAGGTTCCCAATATAATATCTCAAACAAATAGATCGATTTTCAGAAAAGAAATAAGTAAATATTACTAGTTGCAAGTTCTGAAGAAGATAAAAGTAAAGAAGGCATTAAGATCAAAAGATTAGCAAAGAAATGATGTTAATGTAGATATTCATCAAATGGGGTAATTACCTAAACGGAAAGAATTAGCAAAAAAGCATCGATTATGGAAATAATAGCTTTGAAATTATTAATAAAGATAATTGCAATAAGTTACATTTGCTTCAAACACCTTAAAAACATAGGCGGAAAAGTTAAGTTTCGGATAAAAACTTTAATTGCCAGCGGGCTACAAAGGAGGCTTTAATACATCTTAAAAAATCGAAACAAGGTAAGGGATTTGAAGGCAGCAAATGATATAATATAATGATTTAAGCAAAAGAATAGATCACCACATCTTGCAAATAGGTTTAGCATTTACAAGTTTATTTCTTTAAACCTTGAGGTTACATTTAATTACGATTAAGCTGCTTTTAAAGAACGGATTGGTGAGATTTGTACAAATGATTAGAAACGTAATAGGTCAATTAACGTTAACTTATTTAGGTGGTGATGGGAAATTAGCTTGATTAATAACATTTTATTAGAGTTTGAAATGTATAAGTATTATCTTCGGGAGATGAATAGCAATAAGAATTAAGGCTGGTTATAAAACATGTTTTATTTGATAGGGTAGCAATTGATGAGGCAGGATTTTTTGTATTAAGCCTTGTATGCAACACTTCGATTGGATAAGTATTGAAGGCTAGCTTTGTATTCTTATTATAGCAAATATAATTAAGTAAGCGATTTAACTTATTTCAGGCATATCGATATCAATGTATCAAATGCGCTTAAATATGGAAAAGGGGTAAACCAGATTTAGGGCTTATTATCTTTGGATAATAAAGATGAATTTGTTGCAATAATTATTTTTGTTGAAACGCATTTAAAGTAACTAAAGAGACTTTGAATAAACATTTGCAAACGGAATTAACAAATTAATGGATTTATTTATTGGTTTATCGAACTTATGGTTATTGTTGGTTCACAGGACCCATACCGAGTGTTTGATGTATCCACGCCAGGAGCCGGCCGGTAGCCGGAGGGGTTTCAGGGGGGTTATAGCTATAGGTATAAATCCTTTATCTTTTTGCATTCTTTTAGCTAAACAATTTGAATATATTAAATTATTATTACACTTGCTTTTGCTACTTTTATTGTCTTTGTGATATTATATATCGGTGCAAACTTATATTAATTAATAGTTAATTTGTATTATAGATAGCTAGGTAATTTACTAAAAGAGTTAATTTGAAAGTTTAATGTTGAGGCTTTTACATTTACATGAGATATTTAACGCGACCTCTTTTTGATATTGATTCTTTATTAAATTTGATTAAAAGGATCTGGCATCTTAACAAGAATTATAATTTTATATCAGGGGATACATGTAAACAACAAATAATAACGTAGCAGTTATTATTTGATAGCTGTTATATAAGAATTAATATAATAATTACTTTATAATCATTATTAAAATAACATTCTCGCAAGTTCTTTGTAAATTGTTGGAATTATTATTGGCACGATAATAAGACTTACGACGGAATTTATAAAATTGCTTTTAAAAAATGTACTAACATCATTTAATATTAAAAGGGATTAGTAGGAAATAATTCCTTTAAAAAAGATATTTAAAGCAAAAGCTATCCGCTATTTAAGGGAGTTTCGGGAGTATGCTTGCGATGGGCATTTTGGTTTTGAGTACGTATTTTAAGATTTTAAGAAATTCTTTAAAGATTAGATAGTTATGGATTTTAATCGCATTAAATGACAAGAAAGGGCAAAGTTGCAAAACGACTTTAAATAACGTGGCGTTTACATCGAATGTGAGGAAAGGAATGCAATAGTTTTGCTGGTAATAACGATTAGAGTTAAACATAACAATTGGTTTAGTGAGGACGAAAAGAAGCAGGCTAGCAAACTCGGCTTATTATTGGAGTTGAGGCGGATGGGTCGCGATTTATCTCTTACATAAGCATTTTAAAGTTTTATACCTTAGATGATTCAAGTCATTTGGGATAATATTATAGTTTTTTTAGTTGAGGAAATTAATGCGAGGATTAGAGATGCATGGCTTTAGCCACCTTTGATAATAAAGAATAAAAGAAAAGATAACGTGCTTAAACGTTTAGACTTGCTTAAGTCTTATTATAATAAGAATAGAAATCTTGCTAAAAACTTGTATAATACGATTCTACTTGTTAAGATGAAAAGAAAATTTTTATTTACCTTTAGCAAAAAACTTTTGAATTGTCTTCTTTAGTGGAAACTAAATAAAAGACAATTATCGAAATTAATGCTAACATGGAATGCTCATTTATATGACGATAATGTTTATTTATTATTGTATTAGAGGAAAGCTAGGGCATATGCAAAGCTAAATTAACTGGTATGAGATATAATGAATCAGCTTTTATTAAAACAAGCGAAGACTTTAAAAGTGTTATTAAAAATATACTTAAAGGAGTTTCAATACAATAGTAGCAAAGATTACTTGAATACAAAGTTGCGTATCTTTATGAATTTGTGTTAGAAATTAGCTATTGATATGTTAATTTGATATAAAGCTTTTCTTTTCATGCTATAAGGCGACGCATAAAAGTATTATTATAGCTACTTGTAAAATAAGACTTTTACGTTTACTTAACTTGTTAACGCTACTTGAGCTAATTTCGAGATAAAAGAACATGTAAAACGATACTTAAGCCGATGGTTTAAAATTACGCTTGAATAGTTTCAAGACGAGTTGGCATAAAAAGGAAAAACGCTTATTTAATAATTAAACAGTTTTAAGAAGAAATTGCAAAGCCTCCAATTAAGCTTAGTAAATAAAAGTATAAATAATAATAAGACTCTTTATAACAAGCTTATACAAAAAGTGTTAAATAATAAGCTATTTGCTTAAGCTTTATTTAAATTATTTTTTACTTTTGTTGCATTGATAGACGATCTCTAAGCTGCAGCGAGAGTAAGAATATCGTTTAAAACAAAATCCTAATAAAACAACTATGCCGAATCTTATTAGAAACGCTCCCAAGCCTATATTATAAAAGGCGAAGTAATATACTTGAATTATAAGATAAAGTTTTCCTAAGGTAATAAATATGAGGACAAATTTAAGCCAAGGTTAGATTACATAAGGTATATCATTTGCCTAACGCCAGATTGCTATAATTCTTATTATATTAAAAAAGAAAAAGCAAAGTTTAAGGTATAATATTTTGTTGCATACAAAGTCGAAGGTATCAAACCAATAGATAAAACGTTTAAAGCATATCTAGTGTATGTAAATCAAGTTGGGCAAGATTTGGAAAATATTCAAAACAAAACTAAAAATCGGAATAATACAGATTTTTCTAACTCAAGCGTATCATCAAAACATAACGATGCTAATTTAAATTTGAGCAACGAATATAATAATGTTATATCCCATTTTACAGCTATATTTATAGCAAGTGCAGTAAAATATAATGCATAAGATGTTAAAGATTAATTAAAAATATAAAAAGCGGTATATATTTTAAAGAGCATGATAAAGAAATCTTAATAAAACAACGCTTATACAATTTAATAAACAAATCGCTTTTTTTAAGGTTTTTTAATTGATATTAGCGCATTAAATAAGAATATGGGAAGTATTAATTAATTGCGAGCATTATAACGTTTTTAGCATGTAGAATTTAATAAGAATCAAGCGGGTTAAAGCTGAATAACATTTAGGGCTAGTACAAGGGAATCTTTAGGAATTGCTATTGTTAATACTTTTGCTAGAAAAATGGAATTCCAGATTGTTGATGCGGATATACCATTTTTGATATGCTTATAGCAACTTGATAAGATAAGTGCATACTATAATAACTTACAAAATATCTTGATTTAAGGGAAGAAGAGGTATTTGATTATTTGAAAGAAGAGTTATTTGTGGCTATTATTAGATTAGCATAGCTAATTATTAGACACTTTTACGGGAACGGTTAATATGTGCTACCTTACGGAAATGGAAATCCAAAGGCTTTATCGTAGGTTTGGTTATTTATTAGTATAACGGCTTTATCATTTATTTGAGCAAGCAAGCTATAAACTTAATTCTAATATCATGCTAAGGATTAAAAAAATGTGTAAGCATTGCTAGAAGTATGCAGATGCTTTATATAAGTTTTGCTTTAAACTTTAAGATAATATTAATTTTAATTATATGTTATTAATTAATATTATTTAGCTTGGGGAACATGAGGTACTTTATATGGTAAATAAGGTAACAGGATTTGGGGTAGCGCGATTCATTTGAAAAAGCGTCGGCTTGGTTATGGCAAAGGCGGTGTTCAACGCGTTCAAGTTAGCTTGGATTGATACATATCTTGATCTACTAGATTTTGTTATCTACAATTATAAAACTAATTTTAACTTTAAAAAGTTTCATACATTATTAAGATTTGTTAGCAGTATCCTTAAACTTGTCTTGATTAAAGCATATTACTTTATTGGTAAAGTAAAAAGGTATCATTATCCTTTGCGCCGTGCCTACGAGATTGTTATAGCAAAGCAATTGGAATTGTTTAACGCAAATTAGTTGCAAATGATTGTAAAAGTTATTAATAATATAATTAAATCAAATAAATTAATTCCAATGTTGCTTGTATTTGGGGTATACTTTAAGATAATAGAATTAGATCCTTTTAATCTTATAATTAAATAAAGGGCTACTATAATTAAGAGAGCAATAAAGGAAATACACAAAATCCAAATAATTAAAAAAGTCAATGAAGCGTTATGCATTTGAAACGGCCCCAGCACTACATATGTTTATAATCTTTTCTTAAACAATCTGATACTTATGTATAAGGAAAAAAAGAGATAAAGAAAACTTTATAAATTCCTTGGCATTAAGGGCAAAACAATTAAGGCCTTGATAGATAACAACTTAATATACACATTTAAATTTACATTTATGCGCTTATTTAAAATAAATAACTTTAACGTTAAACAAAAAAAAAAAAAGCTGCCAAAGGATTTCTTATCAATACTAATAATTGTTCCAAATAACAAATCTCAGAGGAATGATAAATCCAACTTGACCCCAAAACCCCGCCAGCTTATAATAGAAATCCTGAGAATCAAATAAATCGCGGACTTACTAACAATTGATAACAATTACGATATCAAAGTATTCTTAATAAAGAAAGAAATAAAGAATTAAGACTTATTAATTAAGCTTCGCATTGAAAGCAAGATTATAACGCAAGGTAAGCCATTTTAAATGTCTTGAAAAATAGAATACAAAACTTTAATAGCAAAAGGCGTTTTTATTTTAATTCATCAAAGTGATCTTAAGCTTAAGGGATAACGCATTTTTAAGTCTTGCATAATAAATAAGGTTAAGAAAAAGAAAATAACAAAGTTATATGAGAAATCTAAACTTGTTATTCAAGTTTTTAATAATAAAGATAAGAAGGAGATATTAATTTAATTACTAACAATTTAGCGAATCAGTTAAAGACTCATTATCTACATGGCCGCAGCAGTAAGACACTTGCAACGCCTTCGGCATTTACTTAAGCTAGATATGATAATTAAAGATATTACGTAAGCTTACATTCAAGTGCATATGAAATTAATTTGATAAGTTTTTGCATAGCTATCAAAAGAGATTGCAAAGGAATTTCCTAAAAGAATAATGTTTATGGTAATGCTTTTATTATATGGCATATTAAAATTGGGAAATCATTAATTTAATACATATTACAAGTATCACATGAAGAATTTATAAATGAAAACTTCTACATACAATCTATGCTTACTTATTATAACAAAAGATAATTATATGCTTAGAATTATTGAAATGCAAACAAATAATACTTTGATTCTTAAAGATGCTAAGTTTTTAATAAAAAAATAGATAGAGATTGATAAAGTCGGATTTTTAATAAAATTAGCATAAATCCTAAATCCCACTAGCTTATTTACGTTTAACGGTTGCATAATAATTATAGATAATAAAAGCTTATACATGTCGCAAAAGGGTTAAGAGGCAAGAATTAAGTTAGTAAATATTATAAGTAAAAATTACAAGTAAGCCTACATAGAGCAACGCGCTTGCGAGGCATACTTGGCTACAATTTGCTAATTGGAAACTGCCTTTAATTTATCGGTGGCAATATAATATCAAAATCTAATGGCAGAAAAGATCAAGGCTTTAAATGCATATTTGTAATAGCAAATAAATAACTTAAAGAAGGGTTTCCAATACGTTTTCATAAACTTGCAATTAGCTAAGGTTTATGTCTTCATTAACAAATTTTTCGCCAATAATAAAAACTTAAGCTCTCAGATCGGATTTGTATTAGTTATTAGTATTAAATTGGAGGGAATTGTGAAATTTATCCTGATTAAGAATATTATATACATAAGTTTAATGAAATGTAAGAGGGTAACTTATGTTATACTTGTTTTAAAGCTGTATGCTATGGCAGTAAGAGTTAATATATTAATTGCGTTATTAAATATTATCAATATAATAATTGACAAATTTGGAATCAAGCAATTGCTAATAATCGTTTATATTAATTCTTTTTCGCTTTACAAATGTATTATCAAGCTCGATACAATAAAAGAAAAACATTTAATAATTAATATTATATTAATTCATTAGTTATATAAACGTCGAGAACTTATAAAAATATAATAAATTAATGGAGCAAGCAATTTTGTTAACGCAATAACAAAGGCTAACCTTAATAAGGCTTTGCAAGAGCTTATTAATATTAATAAATTGAAAATGAAAATGGAAAGATGGGTTTAGCAATTTACTAGCGCCGATTTAAATAAATAACAAGGGAAATTCTTACGCTTGCTTATTTTCCTATATCAAATCTCCTTATATATTTCCTTACAACACTTATTTACATGTTTTACATTTACATTTTTTATGGGAATAAAAGTTAAGAGGTAACGAAAAGAACGATTTTCCATTTAGATTTCTACCCTCTGATTTAAAGCACTAACAAGGTAGCTTTGTAATAATATCCTAATAAGGACTTGGTTGCCGGTTTCGCTATAAGGGGCTATTCCCATACGGGGGTATAAAGAAGATGCTGCTATAAAAAACCAACTTATAAAGCCAATTCGAAATAAAGCTTTAAGCATTGTTTTCGTAAATATTACTGGCTTTAAAGGTAGCGGCGGTAATAGCAGCGGCAGCTTCGATGGAAATTTTTGCTTTAACCTTTTTCTTATTATTATCTTTCTTTTTAATAGCGTTAATAGTTATAAAATAACTAATGCCATTGCGCTTTTTGATTTATTTATTACCATCATTTTTCTTCTTTTGCTTTTTACTAGTTGGGAGCTAGAGGGGAGTTAAAGGGATTACAGCAGCGATAGCAACGGCAGCAAGCGTAATAGCAAAAAAAATCTACTTTAACATTCTTTTTATTTTTTACAAAACTTTTGTTTAGCAAAAAGTTTTATTTAGCAAAAAGAAATAAAGGGGAACTTATAAAATTATTAATTTTAAGAGTTATGATATGATAATAAAGGATTTTGATTTCGCTTAAAAAAGCGGCATTAATATTCTTAAAGGTTTTTGATTTAGCAATTACGCTAACGGATTTAACGTTAATAAAAGTTGTAACAGCGATAATAATATTTTTTTAGCTGTTAGCAAAAATTGCATTAACAAAAGCATTATATTCCAGTGTAACGAAGTTTGAAAGTTATAACAATTATTAGCACCGAACTCAAATTAAGAAGATAGCAAATAAGTTGCGTAGCAAAAAAGAAATTAGAGGTATTTATTAGGATGCAACTTTCTTTTTTGTTAACACAATATAAGCAACGCTTAAATTTAACGTTATTAAAGCGATAATCGTAATTCATATTGATTTTAAAGGCGTTCATGTATCGCATGCATAAATGGTAATATAAGGCGATAAAAGCTTTGGAAAAAATTGATGCAAGTACTATTTATGTTAGCAAAGATTTTATATCATTAAGCTATTATCTTTAATAAGAAATATTTACTTATAAAGTGCTTGATTAATTTAATATAAATTACAAAAATCAAGTAGTTAGCAAAGATTTGTTTTTAGCAAAGATCGAGCTTATGTTTACAAATGTAATTATTATTATTATTATTAAAGGAAAAATCAAAAATTTTGGAAAGGAAGGCGTTATATATATGATTCTTATAACAAGTAAATACGGAATCTTGCCTAAATTAAGGAGGTTGCGGGGTATTTGCTTGATAATATTATCTCTCGCTTAGCATATCTTGCTATTGTTATTTGTTATTATGATATCATTTATTTCCACCATATCACGACACTTTTATATTGCTATCAATAATGCATTAAGCTATTATTTTTCCTTAATTGCATATTGTTATAAAAGGAAATCATTACATTGAAACTTTAAAGTCACTTGTTATTTTTCTTCCGTTATTTAGCATAATTATTCGCTTAAAGGCCGGAAGGGTATCAAGGGGGAATCAGATAACTTGCAGCTACATTTTTTTTTCGGGAAAAGTGTGTTATTTCTTTTATATAACTTGTTTTGTATTTAATCTATCATTTTTATCTTATACTCTTTTATATTTCCATTTAATCGCTATATTTTAGAATATATTATATTTCTAAAAATAGTTTTGCCAATGTTGGTTCACAAGACCCATATCGAATATTTAATGTATTTACGTTAAGAGCCAGCTAGTAGCCGGAAGGGTTTTAGGGAAGTTATAGCTACGGGTATAAATCCTTTACCTTCTTGCATTCCTTTAGCTAAATAACTTGAATATACTGAATTATTATTGCACTTGCTTTTGCTACTTTTATTATTTTTGTGATATCACATACTAGTGTAAACCCATAATTATTAAGGAGGATTAGGCTAAAATTGGGGTCTTATAAAAAGCAGTGCTATGCAAGAAAAGGCAAGTAAGAATTATGAAACCAATTTTACCCCACGGAATTAACAGATCGGTTATTAGAATGAAATATACGATATTCTTTTGGTTTGTTGGAGTCCTAAATAACTGTCAATCTTTAGAGATTATCAATAAAGAGACTTAAGAGGGGCTAGCTAAAGGACATAAAGAGATAATAACTGGAAAGGCTTTGCTTTTAAGATTGCTTTTTTTATTTGATATTATTCTTTATCGATTTCTAGTAGCTGTAAAGCTTTCTAAGTTAGGACTTCTTTCGGATGCGCTAATTACTCGAACCAAATGGAACTTGCTGCTTATACTTTAAGATCGAGATATCATGCTTGCTAGTACTAAGGAGAAGATGTGAAAATATATAAATACTTAAAAGAAAAAGGCAGTAATAATTGCTAAGAAATCTTATAAGATAATACAAGAATTGAAGAAAAAAGCTTATAAAAAAAAGTCTTATTATTATAATTTGGAAAAGAGCATTACAAGTAAAATGCTTATGCTTATTATATTAAAAGACTTTGCTTTTACGCTAAAAGATTAAAACTTGTTAGATAACAAGGGAAAAGATAGCATAAATAAGAATAAGGTAAAGGTTAGGGAATTCATAAAATAAAGGGAGGAGATTTAGTGGTTAAAGGATAACTACTTATTTGGGGAGGGGAAGACAAATATAGCGGGGATATAGGTATAAGCATTTGGGCTGGAATAACTTTTTTTCTTTTTTTTGCTTATAGGTAGATTAGGCGAAGCCTTATATTAGATAAAAAGCAATCAAGTCTTTGAACGAAATAATATGCATAACAATATACATTTCTTCAAGCTTCATTTACATTTATTAATATCCTTATGTTATATTTATTAGCTCTCACTTAACTTCTTTTATGTAGCATAAACGACTTATCCCTTTACATTAGCAAGTGATTTTCAACGTTTTTTGTATGTAAAAATATAAATCTAATATTACGTAATATTTTATTATTAAAATAACAACTCGTTTTGGGAATCTAATTGTCATAATCTATTAAATATAAATATAAAAAAATTATTCAGAATCATTAATTTGTTGTGTTTTTATTAATACCTCAAAATCGCTTTTTTTGGTGGAAAAGGCGGCCGGAAAGGGG